>KZ613557.1:65666-119978 GCA_002865625.1 Hyaloscypha hepaticicola
CCCCCCCAAAGACCCTCACTCCACCCCCACCTCCACCGAATCTTCCCTCTTGATAAAAAAATCTGGCTGGTCTTGTGGTCTAGTCATTCGTCACTCTCCACTCACTCCTGGAATGGAGAAGGGAATCCGATCCTTCTGCTCCGAGATGTGGGGGAGGAATGGATGACGAATGCATTGCTCAAGCTTGACGTGGCAATTGACAAAGAGATATGAGAGGGTTCTCAAGCACGCAATCAATCCTAGGTCATAATTTCATACGTTATCAAATCAACTTCCAGGCATACGGGGTAGGTGCAAGGGAGGAAATGAAGGAAAGCGAGCTTCCTCTTTAGGAGAAGAAGGAAGTACGGAAATTGAAGCACGTACTCGGCACGTGACTTCGGGACCACTTCCCCTTTTTCTGTCTACGTATTGAACCGCTCGTTTAGTTGATTGAGTGAGTATGTTGTTTGGTTCTTTAAAATTCGATATCACTACCTCAAATATAGAAGCGTCAAGGCGGTCTCTGAGGAGAGATTGATAGGTACCTAGTCGCGTTGAAGTATTTATTCAAGTCATCTATTTCACTTCTCTCTAAACTCTCATATCCACCCTCCTTCTTCTTTCAAAATTCTGTTCTCTACTACAACTGGTTTCCTCCTCGAAAATGATTTTAAAAAGGGTCTGCCCAGCAGACCCAAAGTCATAAAAAAAGCACCAACAGTGCACAGAAAAGACTAAACCCCACCACGCTTCCATCGCTCATCTGCTTATTTACCGTCGCCCCTGAATTCGCTTGCGTATGTCTTGCTCCACCATTCGTGATAGTTGTAGCTAATATCATCGTCGTACTCGTCCCTCTATTCCCACTCGTTGAAATCGGACCAGCAGCCATCGTCGTGGAAGTACCAACATTCATCGTCATAGCAACAGAATAACTCGCTGGCGTAGCAGTCAACAAGCTTTCCACACTAAAACAAAACCACGTTAGCGGTGTAATAGCCGCATACGCGCTGCTCGCCGCAGCGCTGGCATACACCGCACATGTAGCAACCGCATTATCAAACGCCGTCGGACACCAACTCGTGCTCACGTAGCAAAGACACTTCGCCTGCTCCGTCGACTGGAGCGAGGAAAAGCCTGGTGTTTGCGAGGAGCAGGAATTCAGGATCTCGTTTGCGGAGTTACATGGTTGGCCTGAGTATGCGCTTATGCTGAAACTTGTGGATGGTATGGATTGAGATATCGTTGTGGTTGTAGCAGGAGAAGGGGGAGAAGTCTCGACATCACCGATGCCCTGACAGAAACCCTCGAGGTTTGAAAGTGGTGGGAAGGCGCCGGGGACAGCGGTTGAAGCGTAATCGGCACACGTTTTCACGGCGCCGTCGAAGATGTTGGGCATCCAAGATGTGCTGGAGTAGCAGAGACAGTGTGCTTGGTCTGTTGGCTGCAGCGTGTTGAAGCCTGGAGTCAAGCTATCGCAGATGGCGAGCGCTTCGCCTACGAGTTGGCAGGCGGGGTTTTGTTGCAGGAGCTGGGCGGGAGGTGTTGTTGTAGATGTTGGTTCAGGGAAGGTGGGATTCCGAGGCTTGAGTGTGGGATACATGGTGATGGGTTGTGGGTGGAAGTTCAGGGCGTTGGTTTGGATGATGTTTATCGTCTCGATAGTTTGTTGGGCGAGGTAGGAGAGAAGGAATTGTGCAGAAATTATCATTTCCTATGCTGAGCTGATTTGAATCGATTCTGATGCGTGAAACCTATTCGCAGCGATGCCTGGGATGTTTTGATCGGATGTTTGGAAACGCGACCGAATTGTGTGATTGACGGAGGTGCTCTGGTGGCCATAATGAAAATTTATGGAAGGAATTGGAGAGGGAGGTTGTTGATGCCATCTCGTGCTTTCCATTTTTGCTGATCAAGAAAAATTTGGAGATCCCATGAAGCCAGAGAAGGAACGACACAACATACCGAAAGTGGAAAGCATCAAGACCAGATCTCAGAGTGAAGGCATTCCATTCATCATGATATCCCTACTAACATCCACCTTCCCTTACTGGGCACCAACCCTGAATCGAAAAGTATGTACTACAAACACTATTGCCCTAATAGCCTTCTTCGCCAGGTTATCCACAAGACGCCATAACCATGCCAATGCAGAAAGCATGTCCAGTGATAGACCCTAACATCTCATCTATCATCGCTCGTCGGTCGTCTTCTCATCCATCCGTTCGATAGAACTTCTTGTACAACAAATGCAAGAATAAATTAACATTCAGCCGCATGCAACCCTCAAACAAATCCATGTACTGGTGATTGGCAAATTGAGCTGCCAGCAGCGAGTCCATAGGAACTTGAGCACTAGCACCAGGAATCTGAATGCTCCCTCTGCTTCCTTCGATGAAGAACACACCAACTTCGTCGCAAGAAATGGTAAGGTTGATCTTATCCCATTCGCGATCGGTGTAGCCTTTCCACGAAACGAGTACGCCTTTGTCCGACAAAGTCCGTGCTGAGTATTTGAAGGATCCGAACTTTGGCTTTCTGCCTGATCTCTCAAGTTCTCGCTCGTGGTTGTATTGCTTGGAGAAGGGCATCAGGAATCGCTTCTTGCTACGAGATCGTTAGCATCAAATTAGAATTTGAAGACACGCATGCTTACCCTTTCTTCTGTAAAGTCATCATGGCTTGCTCAATGTAGTTGTCGTAACTCTTTCGCTGCGACTCGAGCCATTCTGCCTTCTCATTCAAGTTGGCCAAGGTCAATCGAACACCTTCAAGTTCTCGTTGTCTCTGTACTCTTCGTCGACTCTTCGTTCGAATGTCTAGGGCAATTGCATTGAGAATATCTTGGTAGAAGTTGTGCCGCGAGATTCGACCCAATTGCTCAAGTCCCATGATGTTTTCCAGCGCTGTCCGCTTCAATTCTTTGTAAGACATTGACTTGATGTCCACCAATGTATTTGCATCCGAGTATGCTCCACGAGTCTTGCTGCCTTCCGCAAATTCTTCTCGGAGCAATGCATGCCACTTCATGTCGTCTTCCCTCGAGATAGGCCGAACAAGGATGTCCATCAAGTTTGGTCCAGACTGTACTCGGATGATATATAAAACGCAACGCTTGGTTTCCATGAAGAGCGCTTTGACTTCTGCTTCAGGGTCCTCAATATCGTGAAGCTTTGGGTGCAAGGTCATTTGGATTTCTGTTGAAGTAACTCCTAGCATCTCGGTCTCGTTGTTCTTGGCACTTCCTAGTTCCTGGATGATTTCCCGGAGCATGTCATCTCGGTTGGGACATATAAAAGGCAAGTCAGCAGCGATCATGTTGTGTATAGAGAAGATGTCGGCCATCTTGATATATAGAGTCGGCTTGGTTCGGGAGTAGAGATCGTTGAACTCGTCAATGTCGAAAGTGCTCTCAGCATCTGGCACCGATATGATGTTGGAGAAGATGATGCTGATTCTCTCGATAGCATCTCCGATGTAAGCGTTGAGTGGTTGGAGGTAGATGTTCTCACCACCGAATAATCTGCCCAGGGCGACCTGACTGAGGACTTTTGCGACTTCGCCGAGATTGCGCTTTTGAAGTGACGTCAATTGCCTCTCGATGACACCCATTGACTCGGGAGCAGTCATTGCTGGCTGAAGGTAAAATTTCCATAACCAGTTGCCTGCAATTTGCAGTAAGTTCTGTTGTGGTTCGCGTGGGAAGTGCTGGCACAGAGCTTCAAATATTTGCTGGCAGATAAAGCGAACTCCGTAGGGCATCCGGTGCAGGAGAGCTTCCAAGGCAAGAAGGAACTGGTCAGAGATTTCGCGGAGATCACGCAAATGATCGATGAACATGTCGCGGGTCTCTGGGTCCTTGATTGCAACCTCACGAGGGATATCAAGTGGTCGCTGACTAGGTCGTCCTGTGCGCAATTCTTCGTTGTTGATTGCTGAACGATATATCTGCATCGGATCGCTCTCGAGATCGAGTGCCGGATCTTCGATGATATTGGTGTGAATCATAGGACCGAGAAGCTCACGCAGATATTTTCTGTCTCTGGGAGATCTGGTGTAATTGCCAAGAAGCTTGCTCCAGAAGAAGTTTCCTCGCAAGTACTCCGTAATAGATTTGGATCCATCAACCTCTTCCTTTGCCGATCGAGCAATGAGCTTGAGGAGGTAGTATTCCTCTCTACGCTTTTGCGCATAACCAAATAGCCCCATCATCAGCGTCTCGATGCGCTTGCAGTCTCTCTCGGCAGTTCCTTGCTCTCGAATTCGTTTGAATAGTCTTGCCAAGTACTGAGGTTGAGTCTGTAGAGTGAAGAAGAGTTGCTGGTAAGATTCGAGCTTCTTTCTCGAATTCTTGTTCAAAGCTTTGAGATCGAATTGGTTTCCGGACACCATTGAAGTGTTGACGAGGAGGTTCCCTGAATGTCCACCAAAGTTCTTTTGGTGCCTAACAACCTCATCAAGAGTGATCTTGTTCTTAACAAGAAGCGCGATTTTGATGTCGAGTTGGTCGATGTATTGCTCAGCCATTTCGTTCTGGCGAACCTGTTGCACAACAGTTTTTCGCATTCGCTCGAATTCGATTTCTTCATTGAAGTCAAAGTCGCTATCATTCAGAAGATGAACAAAGTTCTTGACTGTGTTGACTGGAGGATTCTTGCCGGTGGTGAGACTCTTGTACGCCTCTCCTTGAAGTCGACCTCGGACGAAGCTTTGGATCTTAACAATCTTTTCCATATTCTGCTTGAAGAAACGTTGCTTTTCCGCAAATCTGGCACGAACCAAACAAGCTTTGGCAGCAGCCTGGATGGCAATTATTGACTCTTCTTCGGCATCCAGTTCACCTAATACCATTCCAATGTCGTTTCGAAGAAGGACCGCACGTGAAAGAGCTTGCAGTTGGATGATTTCGGCACTATGTGATTCAAGTTCGTCCAGAAGAGCTCCTGTTCTTTGTCGCTCGAGGTTTCCTCTCGCAAGTGCTTGTAGCTTGGTGATCTTTGGTGTTTGTGCTGCGAGCGCTTCGTAATCAGCAGCAATTCTTCCCCGGAGAAGCATTCCTCGAATTAGGCTTTGTATGTCCAGAACAGACGACTCTTCACGTTGTAACGCTGATAGTGTAGCCTCGACCTCCTGACGGACAGCAGCAGCACGAATAAATGCTTGCAGGGTTGCAAACTGCGGGCTGTGAAGTCTGAGCTCCTGCTTGGAGGCTTGAATCGAGTTTCGAAGGAGTTGACCCCTTGCCACTGCTTGAAGAGCTCTCCAAATTGGTGATGCTGCTTGAAGTGCTTCTCTTTGCCGAGAAACCTGATTTCTGGTCAGCAAGGCTCTTGAGAAAGCCTGTATCACAGTGATCGAATTCTCTTCGCACTCAAGATCTTCGTGGTCATCAGCGACAAGCTTTCTGAGTAGCATGCCTCTGATCGCGGCTTGCAGCTCCTTGACTGGCCCAGCAGAAGTCTTGGTCTCCCGTTTTTGTTCTTCAATAGATCTCCGTGAAAGGAAACCTCGAATCGCGGCCTGTAATCCCACCACCTCTTGTTCTCCCCGCCTCAACTGAGATCTCGTCATGCGTACCTCATCTCGGGCTCTCTTTGCCCTGATCAGATTCTGCAGTTTCAAAACGTCTCCTTCTCTGCTCTTCCAGAAAGATTCTCTGTTTGCTTGTCGTTGTCGTATCAAGAATCCTCGGATACCGCTTTGGAGGTTGACTGCAAACCGTCGCATATTAAGCCGGTATTCCGCAATCTGGCGTGCAAAATCTCCTCGGATCCTCGACTGGAGTTCAATAATCATATCTTCCGAGTCCCATAACTGCTGCATTGTGTCACCGAGACGCATCCGAACAGCTGCACCACGAATCTGGGCTTGCAGGTCAATAATGGCGAGTTCATTCTCACCAAGCTCTCGCTGGATTCGGTCCTCTTCGCTCTCGACTGGTTCTGGTTCAGGAGTTGGCTCTACTCCAAAATCTGCACCCATGTTTCCAAAGCTTGGCATACTGACTCCTGCTCTATCCAAGCCCTTCTGCATTTCTTCCAGCTCATGATGCTCGAATTCCAATTGTCCGACCAGATTTCCAATCCTGAAATCGACGATCCCTTTCCTGAACAATAACCAACTAAGAGCGTGTATGCAATAAATAACCTTAGGGATGTTCTTCTTCTCGTAGAGATCAATGAGTTCGAATCGAAAGAGATCTGGAAGTTCCACCTCGGCCAGGAATCGGAAGAAAGCCGCAATATTGTCAGAGTGGCGGTACTGAAGCTTGGGGTGCCGGAAGATGCGTATTCGTCGCTCAGGATATAAGGCGTCGACGATCTCAGCCAAGGTAACACCATCTCGCAAAGCTTCCTCGAGCTGAACAATTGGAGGTATTGGCCGCTGGAGGACGTCTTCAATCCATTCTTTGGCCTCACCAATATGACAGAGATATTCGTACGCCTGGAGAAATTGTCTTTGCTTGTCCATCCAGTTTCGACCTTCCCAACTGTATCCACTACCCTTATTTGGTGAACCGATGTTCTTGCCTGGTTTGACCGTACCACTGCGCTGTAGCCTCCTGCGTCCATGGAGACCGACAACTTCCTGCCCCGGTGTTGTGATATTGAACTCTTCCGGAGAAGAGCTCTCAGCAAATTTAGACAATGTCCGCAACTGGCTGGTAGAAGACCTTTGCAGTTGCGGCAGATCGGCGGCGGTCAAAGGACTGTGCTGATGCTGCATTGGGTAGTTGCGAAGTGTGCTGTGGCCGCGATTGATAGAATCGGATCGACTGAGGACCATGGAGTTCGGTCGTATCGGAGATACCCGTGGCGCCGCAGTGGGAGTATATTGTCCATCATATGAGGTTTTGGCGGTGTCCATACTGTGACCTCTCGTATGATAACCATTTCTCTCGTAGCTTGGAGGGGAGGGACCTGGTGGCTGCGGGAGAGAACGTAGAGATTGCCGCACGCTCTTATATGAACTCTCTGGACTAGGTTGGGGACTTCTCCTGGCACCTCCATTCTCATTAGCAGAATGAGACATGCCAGCTGCTTCACTTAGCCCTCGTTTGTGACCACCGTATGCGCTGGAGTTTGTTGAAGACAGTGTGCTTGTACGGCTGAGCTCGAAAGCGCCAGACGAATTCGAGTATGCCGTGGAGACCGTAGATGCGTTCGACGGCTGGCGTTTGTTGGTTGAGTAGTCGGCGGTCTGGGTTTGTCGAAGGGGATGGCGGTACGACATCACGGCGTTCGTGCGAAGTTGTATGTTTGACTAAGTCTTCGCCGGATAACAAACTGGAGACAGCATCTACGTCGCACACATGTGGTCGAAGGCCGCCTTCTAGGCCGCGCAGATTGGACGGATCGCAAAGTCTTCGGTCGAGATTTGCAGACGCGGAGAAGATGTCGCGCCGCCCTCGATGTCTGAGATCCCTCGAATATTAGGCGCACAGCGCGGAAGACAAATGCTGGAGCCGATAGTGACAAACGATAGCAAAGTGAAGAATGTTCGAATTCAGCCACGGAGATTATTATGAGTAGGGAGCCGCAGTAATGTGAGGTTGGTCTTGATTTGCGGGGGTTGCATTGTTGACAGGGAAGAAGCGTTGCTTTGTTTACTTCTTGCCATTTTTCGGCCAATCGGCTGCGACCCCTCGATTTGCCAGCTCCCTTCTACACAACGAGAAGCACAGGGCAAACTGCAATATCAGATACTGTGAAATGATTGATGATTCAGCCAATAATCATTTTTGACCATGTAAAGACAGAAAATTTTGAGGTTGATTTGATCTTATTTCTCTTCAACGGATATTCACGTGATGATCGTCCGGAATAACCTTCCACCTAGCGTGCATTCCTAGCGCGCCCCGGCATGGCCCCGCCCAAAAATCAAATTCCACAAATTTTCTGACTTCTCTTCCTTCTTACTTGGGAGAAGGCAACTTCAACCCGTCGACGGTACATTTCAAACTCGTACAATAAACGTCGTCTATCTCTTCTTTTCTATTTAACGGCACTCTATTCTCCACATTTCACTCTGTCAAAATGCCTCATACAAACGGCGACGCGAAGACCCCTCTTCACCATTCCAAGGCCCTTGAGGTCCTGAAAGAGTATGAAGAGCGCGATGGTCTCGATATCAAGTCCCTGCTCGACTCGAAGAGACATGGAGGTTTAACTTACAATGATTTTCTTGTCCTTCCAGGATACATTGGTTTCGCTGCGTCCGAGGTTGTCCTTGACTCGCCCGTCACAAAGCGCATCAGCCTCAAGACCCCTTTCGTATCTTCCCCTATGGACACTGTTACCGAACACGATATGGCTATTCACATGGCTCTACAAGGAGGTCTAGGTGTTATTCACCACAACTGTTCAGCTGACGAACAGGCGGAAATGGTTCAGAAAGTCAAGAGATACGAGAACGGCTTCATCCTCGATCCAGTTGTTCTCAGCCGCAATACCACTGTTGGAGAAGCAAAGGCTTTGAAAGAGAAATGGGGCTTCGGTGGTTTCCCAGTGACTGGTGAGCATTCCCACATCCTTCCAGCCTGCACTTTTATGATTATTACAAACTCATATAACTTTCGTTCATCCGTATTGACCGCAAGGTCGTGGGGAATAAAACTATGCTCTTTATGACAAAAGTGGCTATTTCATCATTTATTTGATCATACATGCCTTCATCTGCTGACCAAAACAGAGACTGGCAAGCTCGGATCGAAGCTCATCGGCATTGTTACAAACCGAGACATCCAATTCGAGGACGACCTCAGCCAGCCTGTGTCTGCCGTTATGGTCACCGACCTCATTACTGCTGCTGCAGGAACAACTCTCCTCGAAGCCAATGCGATTCTCGCCAAGTCCAAGAAGGGAAAGCTCCCAATTGTTGACTCAAAGGGCAACCTCGTCTCCATGATCTCACGATCCGACTTGACAAAGAACCTCCATTTCCCACTGGCATCGAAGCTGCCTGATTCCAAGCAACTGATTTGTGCTGCTGCTATCGGCACACGACCTGAGGATAAGATTCGTCTACAGAAGCTGGTTGATGCAGGATTGGACATTGTCATTTTGGACAGCAGTCAAGGTAACAGCATGTACCAAATCGAGATGGTCAAGTACATCAAGACCAAGTACCCTGACTTGGATGTTATCGGAGGAAACGTTGTCACCCGCGAGCAAGCCGCAAGCTTAATCGCTGCTGGTGTTGATGGCCTTCGAATCGGTATGGGAAGCGGAAGTGCATGCATCACACAGGAAGTCATGGCTGTTGGCCGACCACAAGCTGCAGCAGTCTACAACGTCGCCTCTTTCGCTGCCAAGTTTGGTGTTCCCTGCATGGCTGACGGTGGTATCCAGAATGTCGGTCATATCGTTAAGGGTCTCGCTCTTGGTGCTACTACCATCATGATGGGTGGTCTTTTGGCCGGTACCACCGAGTCCCCTGGTACTTCCTTCGTCTCTCGTGAAGGCAAGCTGGTCAAAGCCTATCGTGGCATGGGCAGTATCGATGCTATGCAGGACAGGAAGGCTGGAGCAGGAGCAGGAGCTAAGGACAGCCAGAAGAGCAACGCTGGAACAGCTCGCTACTTCTCTGAGGGTGACAGCGTTCTGGTTGCTCAAGGTGTATCTGGTGCAGTTGCTCACCGAGGCTCTGTCACGAAGTTCGTCCCTTACCTAGCAGCTGGACTGAAGCACTCGTTGCAGGATTGTGGATGTAAGAGTTTGACAGAGCTTCACGAGAGTGTTGCGAACGGTACCACAAGATTCGAGTTGAGAACTGCTAGTGCACAACTCGAGGGTGGAGTTAACATGGAGAGTTACGAGAAGAAGCTTTATGCTTAGATGTGCCTCGCAAGAGTAAAAGTTGGTTCTTCGACACAAAATGGGTATGCTAGT
Organism: Hyaloscypha hepaticicola; assembly: GCA_002865625.1. Classification (NCBI taxonomy): domain Eukaryota; kingdom Fungi; phylum Ascomycota; class Leotiomycetes; order Helotiales; family Hyaloscyphaceae; genus Hyaloscypha; species Hyaloscypha hepaticicola. Next base: position 75,539 of record KZ613557.1, read on the forward strand.
ATTTTCGGAGTTGCTGGGGCTGGCCTAATGCTTGATGGGTTTATGAGTAGATGCTCGTGATGAATGCATGCAGTTGCTCAGTCTGCTTTTTTGTCTTCATATTATTGTCTCCTTGGTGAATGTGCTGTAACTCTACGTCCTTTTTTGAACTCCTCCTTTGAAAACTATTGTAAGGGTTCTATTGTTTCAAAAGGTGCGATCTAGCTGGAATTTTCTACTTTTACAGACTTCAAGTGCCATCCCTTTTCCGATCTCATCAGACACATCGGCGTCACATCAGCAGAACGAAACCCAATTACCAGCTTCCTGCAGTCCATCACAGCCCCGTAGTTTCAAGGGAACCTCGACATCAAGAATGTCTTCTTTCTATTCATCGCCGGTCTCCCCGTCCTCAGATCTGGGCACCTATGTTTCGATCCTCCGCAACATCAAGCGCAAAGCTATCAATGCCGGTGCTCGACCACAGGATTTCGATGCTTACCTTCGACACATCCTGCTCGTTGTCAATGGCCCTCTGTACCGCGGTTACACAGAGTCAGACAAAACATGGCACATCGATCTATACACGTGGGAGCATTTCTGTAAGCTAATCACTGCACTTCTTTCTTTCAGGCTCGACAACGACTGACCACTCCAGTTAACGAGCCCTTCCCCTTTCTCGCTGACTGCGATTTCCACTCGAACGGAAACTCAACTACAATTGTCGTCAGGAATCCATCAATCGTCCGTCCACTCGACATTATCTTCACTACCTCTCCTCGAATTCCTCCTCCACAGGTCCTCGCCCGGGATCCGAGCAACCAGTTTCGGGGTCTACATACACAGGTTGGGGTGTATGCGCCTGGTTTGGCATTGAGGGATCCACCGCCTACGATGGGGGGTTTGACTGGTGGTGGAAAAGGGGTAGGATCGCCGAGCATGATGACAGGTGGAGGGGAGAATAGGGAAGTGGGTGGAGGAAGAGAGGAAATGGCAGTAACTGTTCAGAAGCGACCACGTAGTTGTACTAATTGAGTTGGGACATTCTGAGATTGGTTTGCTCCTAGACTATTCTAGTAGCAAGTTAATGGAAATGGTTTAAATTTCATCTGGAGCGGTGTATCACAATTGTAAATTCAGATGGGAAGAATACTCTTCACTGAGAAATTTATCTCAGCCTCTAATTTCCTCCTCCGCTCTAATCTTCTCCAAACTTCTCAGTTGTTTTTGTCTCTTATTTCCTCCTCCATTTCGATGTTCTCCAAACTCCTCAGTTGGATTTGCCTCTTGTTTCGTCCTACATTTCGATCTTCTCCAATCTTCTTAGTTGTTTTTGCCTCTTGTGTCCTCCATTCCAATTTTGTCCAAAGTTCTTAGTTGATTTTGCCTCTCGTTTCCTCCTCCATACCAATCTTCTCCAAAGTCCTCAGAGATATTTTTGCACATCGTTTCCCCCTCCATGCCGGTCTCCTGCAAAGTATTTGTAATACGCATATAACCTCGTACATATTGTTCTAGAAGACCTTAAGTCATTGCTCAATTTACCTGGAAACTCGTAAGTTATCAGACTGTGGAGGACTTGCCTTCTGTAAATCTGGGAGCCCAGATTTGCATCTGAGCATAGGTGTAGAGAGACTTGCTACTCGGAGCTTTGTCTTATCGGACTTGCTCGGAGATCGGCGAAAAGTACAGAGAAATAGTCTATACTTACCTAGATTTTGAAGCTGATGCGTGAGACACCACAGCACCCTACCCTCCCTTCTTTTCGTCTTTCTCTCTACGTAGAGCCTTTTCCTTTTGGTATCCCCGCCACTCACTTCGTCTCACCAACTCCGAGAGGGTCACCATCTCACCGGTGGTTGGGTCTCTGAACATTCTCTCCTCCTGAGGAATCTCATCTTCGACGACCTTTTCCTCCTCTTTCTTACTTGCTTTTAAAGCCCGCGCTCGGGCTGCCTGAAGCTCCTGCTCAATTATTGCAGACTCCGCCTCCGCTGCTTTATTTTCCTCCTGCAAAAACGCGATTATCTGCTCTTGGACCTCTTCAACCTTGGGATAAGACAGAACGTCAGACCGCGTCTGATCAACACAATACCGCCGCAAACCAAATTCTGTCACCCCAGGTTTCGAGCCACACATTCGGCAAGCCCAACCCGTGAGAGCTTTATGTGCTCTCAGGAGCTCCCGAACCTTATCAAACTCCTTCATATCATTCCGAGACTTCGGCTCGGCCAAAAAGAAGAGCCGGTTTTCCGGTTCCTTATGATCGCCCTTAGAATTCCACCATGTCAGACGAATCGCATCACCAAAGATGGTCTGCTGCACCGCACGTGCATCCTCCCGGAACAGGGTGAAAAGGTATTTTTTAGACCCCACCGGCAGCCCTGATGTGGCTTCCACTGAAAAGCGTGGCACTCCCTGACGCAACCCAAGCATGGGTTGTCTCACTCCTCCTTTCTTCGGGGCTTGATTCGTTTGTGCCCCGCCCTGAGGTTCATCCCGCTGAGCGCCTCTTGGACCCACAGTTTTCCCAGCAGGAGTCTCGTTCCCTTGTTCAGCCTCGTCTACCTCCTCACCTGAACTCATATTGCCCATCATTCTAGCAGGAGGCTCGTTGAGTCCCTGTTGATCTGTGTTTGTAAATCCACCTTGACCTGGGTGGCCCCCGAATCCTCCTCCGCCGTAACCTTGTTCTTCCGTCTCCATCCCAATCCTCTGTGACGTTGGGATTGAATAATATGAGCCTCCAAAGCTGGGTTGTGTCATCGGCGATGGCATGTTGGTACTCATACCCTGGCTCTGATAACCAGAGCCGCCGCGTCCTCCTCTCGATGTATTACCGCCACGTCCTCGCTGAGAGAGACCGCCGCGTCCATTGCCCTGATGAATTGGTTTGTCCTCCGGGCACGTCGGCTCCACGAACGTGCATGGGCCATATCTGTCTCCAACTGCACATTGTTACTTCTGCGCTCGTGCTGAGCCGGCCGGAAGTACTTACAAAGCTCAAAGTACACATAGTGGTCAATGTTGTACTGAATCCATTCCTCTACCATAGTCGCAAATCTCCTATCATTGCGGATGGTTCCTTCCACTTTCTCTACAATCTTATTGTAGCCTTGTTCCGAATATCCATCTTCCATTGCCCATTGATAAAGTTGATTTCTTTGTGACTTGTAATGAGGCGATTGATAAGCCTCGGGGCTTGCTCGCATTGCGTTTGAAGACATCTTGTCCCAGATGTGTTGCGCGATAGAGAGGGAAAGAATTATTTCTTCGAAAGATCGCCTTGTTGACTTTCGCAAGGCTGCGTGGGTGGCGCTAAAAAGAGCCTTGCATTAGCGTAACAAAGCAGCCAATAATTTATCGACTGACGACGGGCGGCTGGCTGCAAGGGTGTGCGCTAGATCCGTATTGCATTAGCATGGCCCAGCAGCCAATTAACTCAAGCAGGTAGGTAAGGCTGATGAGCCCATGGATTAGATTCTTTACTAGCAAATATATCTGTTATGGCTAGTGAGAACTTTCTCTTTACTATCCGCATTATGCAACTGTGATTTACTGATCTAGTATCCAAACAACCTTGAAAGTTTCCCTTCACGCCTTGGCAATAGTTATTAGTCAGGAAGGATCAATGGCGCGCTTCGGGTCATTAGCGGGGGACCTCACGGCAACTTCAATCATCTCATCTCATCACGGCATCCATCAAATTCACCATGCAAAAAGCATCTCTATCTCCAAGTCAACTATCATAAAGGGAGCTGCTGTCAAGATCAAATGAGTTGCATTTGAGAGAAACCATTAGATACAGGAACACGTGCCCCACCGGCCTTTCCATTCGACACGGCGTACTGTATCTGATCTCGCAGATGGATTGTGATCTGGCTTGCAGATGGATCGTGTTCTGACCTCGCAGATTGGTTATGGTTTGACCTTGCAGATGCATTGTATTTTGGCCTAGCAGATGGATCGTAATCTGAACTTGCAGATGAATTATCTTCTGTCCTAGCAGAGATTCTGTTAGCTGCCTTTGGGCAAGACAGAAAACCCTGGTCATTATCTACTGGTAGTCTATCAGTATTCATCAGGCTCGGCTTTGATGAAGCCGATGCCCGCCTCCTCTTCCATTTTTGTCGCTGTATTATTTTGCAGCTGCACGCCGTGAACTTGTGGTAGCACCGGCTTTGCTCCCATGCCTTGCCCCGTCACGACTCGTGGTGGCTGGATGTTGGCGTTTGGATAGTTGTTCGATACTGGTCGGTATGAATAGCCGACCTCCCTGCTATTACGATGACCGGAATACTGCCTACTCGAATAGCCCCTTCGACTCGTCGACCTGCTTCGTCGATGTCCCCTATCCTCCGGACTTCTCGAACGACGTCGGTAGCTGCTTCTCGAGCTACGTCGATCACGGCTTCTCGAACGACTTCGGTACCGGCTTCGCCTCTCCTCCCAACTCCTCGAGCGACGTCGGGACCTCCTTTTCCTCTCCCCCGAACTCCTCGATCGACGTCGATCACGGCTTCTCGAACGTCGCCGATTATCCCTAGATCTGTAATTCCTAGGGTCCCGATCTCGTTCTTGAGATCCACGGTTCTTTTCCTTCCACAAATGACCTGCTGGACCTCGAGGATCCGTCATCTCAGGAACCCCAAGTCCACGTTCCCAAGCAGGGTCCTCTGGATTTTCCTCATCCGGAAACGGGCGATACTCATGCCGCAACCAGTATGAAGGATCGTTATTCTGCATTTCCAGAGCCCACTGTGGTGTCCATGGACGAACCCCTTCGAGCGTCTCCCCATGCGGTATTTCGTAGAATCTTGGATCCACGCTCCCTGCCAACGGCGGCTTGCAGTGCCTCAGCTTCAAGTAATGTACCAACCTACTGGGACGGTTCTTCAACACGGGACAGTCTCCCATCGCGTGCTCCTTGGTATTGTGTTCAGGGCAACCAGGAATATATCCATAGCTGTCCACCGGACCAACGCAGACCTTCAGTCTGTGGCCTTCCCTCGAGCAGTTGCCACACGTACAGTCGTGCGTCCCAGGCTCCATGTTCGCACTCGGCTGACCCATGGTACCTCTTTCACTATCCCATCCATATTCGAAATCCAAATCCATCACGTCGTTTTGGGGTAACCGCGATGGTCCCAGTCCTGGTCCATCTGATCTCTCACCTAGTGGTAGATACCTACCACCCATTCCATTTCCTTCATGTGCTCGTTGCCCGATTGGAACATACCGACCACCCCTTCCATTTCCTTCCTGTGCTCGTTGTCCCAGTGGAACATAACGCCCGACCATTCCAGGTCCATTTCCATTCCCATCTCCATTTCCAGATCCATTGTTGATGTTTGGCTTTTGATCACCATTGATCGACAGACCGTTTGGATGCATCCCGTTGAACGCCATGGTGTTGCGAGATGATGTCGAGGAAGGAAGCTCAACGAGGGCGCGTCAAGAACAACATGTTTTTTTTAGCGCGGTTTTCGACTCAACGCTGCCTACGGATTCACTTAGGTCGGAAACGGCTCACCTTTGATACGCGATCATAAGGCTGAGTAGACCTTAATTCTCAATACTCCCCCACCACGGCTTCAATTCACTAGGGGTTTTTAGAATTCGTCTCGCAAAGCTGGTCGTAATATACTATAACTCATGGAACATCCATAAAGCTATGAGCCACTACTTTTCAGATTGTTCCTCAGATCAGGGAACATCTAAAAAAGCAAAATGGCAGTTAGGCTCTAAATGCCCCTCGAGCTATAGTACATTGGAAGCCAGTATTGCGTCACAAATTCTGACAACCACTGGTAATTCTCAATCTCTCCCTACGGAGAACAGGATTATGAAAGGACGCCTGAAAACCTACCACTGCTGGGCCTCTGAGACAACATCTGATACTCCTTCACAACTACATCCAGGGAGTGGATAGTGGAAGGAGAACTGCGACATATCGATCCCTGACCTCTAACTCGCCCAGGTTCAAATCACATTTCTCTCACCTCACACTACCCAGAACGAAACCTTTATATCGAGCGGAGCATATGGACTACGAAAGTAAACTCATTTACTTGCCTCTGATGATCTTTGGTTGTATGCCTATCACGCACATTTCAAATTCTATTCAATTATCAATAGACTTATGCAATTTCATTATAATTCGTTGGGCCATTAATCCTCTATATGCTTTCAGCCACTCTATCCATGCATTGCCTTTACCCATTCATGGTTTATCTCGCCTCATCATCTCAGCAAGAGCAAATTAGTCTTAAAATAATCAAGCAAAGCTCGTTCCTCCGGTCCCTTGCCCCATATTACTTGCCGCAAGCCCATTACTCAATCTCCTTCCCCCACCCGGCCCAACACTCCCTCCCCTCACCCCAATAGGACTACTCATCCTCCTCTCCAGATTGAAACTCGTTCTCCTGTGGCCCGACTTACTCCCCCTCGCCTCCCTATTCCCACCATCCATCGACCTCCGTTTATTAAGGCTCGGTCCCTCCACCGTATCAAGCGCCTCCTCATCCGGATCAAAAGCAATAAACTCATCCCCCTGGAGGATCTCGCCGGGATCTTCATCCACAATTGGGAGGCCTTCTTCATCAGAATCTTCGTCTTCTTCGTCGCTTGAGTCGGATTTGCTGAAGCCTTCCATTTCCTTCAGGTACCAGATTGGGATGGCGCCGGCGGCGGAGATGATACCTAGTAGCCACCATGGTGTGATGATATACCCCTTCTCCAGTCCCCAAGTGAACGCTGCTCCGCCCATGGCAGGTCCAATGGCTCTGCCGACTGCGGAAATGGAGACGGCGAAGCCGTTCAAGGTCCCCAGGATCCTTAGACTGACTGCTGAGTTTGTCAATAGGATTACGGAGCATGGGAATGCGAAGATGACAGCAAAGCACTTGACGATCATGATCCCGAACATCGCTGCTTGCTGCACCATTGATCGTTGGATAAGTGCTGTATATGGCGTAGCGAAACAGATGAGAGGGAAAGCGAGAGCGCAGCCTTTGAAGCAGTTCAAAACACCGAATCTGCGTGCTGTTGGCGGGAAGATTAGGAATTGAACAACGCAGCCTAGGACGCCGTACATGGTGAATATGGTTCCGATTCGACCGCTCTTGAGTCCGAAACCGCCGCTGAATTTGAAGGGCAGCCGGGTGTTGTCTTCGTTGGGGATTTGGGGTGGGTGATGGAGGAAGATGGGAAGGAGTTGGTCGAAGGCTACGGAGTGGAGGGCGAGGAAGGTGTAGGCTATTAGGTTTATGACTGATTGGCGGGTGAAAACTTCGCTGAGTGTGGGTCGTGGGAGGGGTGGCTTGGTATTCTTTGGATACTCGTCGTACTTGGAAGAGTCGGAAGGGGTGATAGATGCTCGTCGAAGGAGGGAGGCTGATGATTCGTCGTAGCTTTCTGAGGGTTTTCGGAATTGCTTCCTTTTTGGTTTTAGATAGTTCATGCGAAAGATGGCCTTGACGAAGGCAGATATTTTCTTTCCGATATAAAGACCTGGATCTGTGCGATGACGTCTAGATTCAAGAGTTTCCTAGTAGTGTTAGCATAGTGAAGAGGAGAATCAGGATCTCTTACCTTCAGAAACAAGAACCCAGTACTAATGCCGACCATGAACAGGACACTGGCCACAATGTTTGGGAGAGCGAATGGAAACTTGATCAAGAATTTATTCTTCCCAAATAGGCCAGGCATATTGTCTGCTGGATTGGCAAAGAAGCCTCCAAAGGATGGACCAAAGATAGAACCCAAGCTCCAGACTAGAGGCATAATCGAAAATGCTCTGGGTTGAAGTTCTCTCTCTGGTACCATCTCGGCTACCATGGTACGGATAATACCCACTAACAAGGTTCAGCAACGTTCTTTAATCAAGAAATAAATTTACCATTGCCATTACAGCCTCCTGCAAGAGCTCTGGCAATAATAGCCATGGGAAGGGTGGTAGACATTCCCCAGATCAATGTTGAGATCATGGTACAAGTGAGGCCAACCAAGATTGCAGGTTTTCGGCCAAACATGTCTGACGCTCTTCCCCAGAGAATAGCAGTCATGCATTGCGAAAGGGAGAAGACAGCGGAGGTAATGCCTGCCCATTTTGCAACATCCTTCTTCTTTACGCCGAAGCTCTCGATCATTTCAGGCTGTGAAAATGTCAGTAAGTTACGAAGGTGGGGTATCGTTACCCACGAGGTATGGAAAGACCGAAGTCATGGCGACAGGTTCTGCAAATCTACATATTGCTTTGTGCCCATTAGTCTATGTTCTGAGTATGTAAAATCGTCACAGGAAGCAAAATGTAAGGTTTCGGGATATAGAGTTTCAAGGACGTCGATCCGTGCAACGAAGAAGAGGAGAATCGGATATTCGGCAAGGCTCGAGTTCGAACAGACAGGGTTTCACAACTTCAAGAACAATCTGAAAATTGTAGATTTCTTGCAAGCGTCTTCCAGGGATATTTCCAAAACTTCGGATCTCAAATCCGCCCGATTACCCCTCACAGCCTTCTTTGCCGTCCTCACCCAACATTCCCAAAGCTTTGCCACCACAGGAAAGAATTCAACGCTTCCAACTCAAGGGTCTGTTATGTGAGCATAACTGAAATCATATTCAAGACTCACCGAGAATTGCCAACTGTTTGGCTGGCAGCTTTGGGGGCCCACGTGACCGTTTCTTCACCATGGTGATGGCGGTAGTAAAGCCTTCTCAATCTCCAGTAATTGTCGATCGTACTGTTGTCTAACCTTCGGAGGGAGCATGGAAGGCCACAAGTACGTGGAGATATAAACGACGGACAGGACGACTTTGTTTGCTTGTAGAACAGCGTTTGTTGTCGAGGAGAAAAATGTTGAGGGAAGAGTCAGAAGTAGTTCTAGTAAAGATCAAGGCATCACACGCCTTTCTTCCTCCCCCGATAAGCCACCACCGCGGATGCACAGAAAGTGCATCCAGCAGCAAGGATCATATGGAAAAGTTCCTCCGAGAACTCGTCTAAAGAGCTGTTTCTGGCAGCCACTACCCCGCTGCGGGCGGTTCGAATGATGATAGGCTGAAAATGAAACAAGAGTGGGGTAAAATGCTGCGAGACCGCAATCACGTGCGCTGACATATCAACCTTGTCTCTCCGTTGCCCGCCGCCGCAACCTGACGTCGTAGTGCGGGCAACGCGAGGAGAGTCATCCATGAGCTCTAGATGTCCCACCTTTGAAGCTTCAGTTCTAACCTAAGTGGGAAGGTTCGTGGTGTGGTGCTACTAAGAGTCTAAGACGTGCTTGTCAAACGCTGATCGAAGCTTATGGTAACATCACGGGAAGTTAGCACCCCTCTTTCTTCTCTGGAAGGACTTTTGGACTTCGCATCTACATCAATTGCAGCTTCATACCACCTCATTGTATTTTATAATCCCTTGCTTTCAAATACTCTCCATATCAACAATACCTTTTACCTGCTAATGTATCATGGGCAGGCTTATCGATGAGAAGATGGACAGCAATGAGCAGACCCCGTTGATCGCCACGGTACGAGTTCGCCCTCCCAGACAACGATACAGCCACAATGTAGTCCGTCGATTCTGCACAATTGCTCTTGGATCATCTTTGATCGCTCTCACTGTCCTATTCCTCCTCCCAGTTGCCTTCCTCCCAGGTCATCACAATCACTATCGTCCTCGACCCAAATCAATTGCGTTCGAGAAGCTTCAAGCTATAATACTAGACACCCCAAAGGAGGAGAAAGCGCAGGAATGGAGCAAGTACTACACATCTGGACCGCATTTGGCAGGAAAGAACTATAGTCAAGCTGTTTGGACACAAGAAAGATGGGACGAGTGGGGAATTAAGTCTGGAATTGTGGCGTATGATGTCTATATCAATTACCCTCTCGACCACCGCCTCGCTCTATACGAGAACAAGAAAAAGGGCAAGGGTGATGTTGATTCGTGGAAGGTTAAATTCGAAGCAAGCCTAGTGGAAGATGTCCTAGAAGAAGACCCGACCACTGGACTCGAAGACAGCATCCCCACGTTCCATGGTTATTCTGCAAGCGGAAACGTCACTGCACCATACGTTTATGTCAATTATGGAACATATCAGGACTTCGAAGACTTGATCAATGCAAATATCAGCTTGGCAGGAAAAATTGCGATTGCAAAGTATGGTGGAATCTTCCGAGGTCTCAAGGTGAAGCGTGCTCAAGAGCTGGGAATGGTTGGCACAATTCTCTTCACAGATCCGGGAGACGATGGACTTGCTACTGAAGAAAACAACGTAACGACGTACCCAAAAGGGCCCGCAAGAAATCCTAGCAGTGTTCAACGAGGAAGTGCTCAATTCCTGAGTGTTGCTCCAGGAGACCCGTAAGCGACTACAATCTATCATTGAACTATCTAACTTTATTCAGAACAACTCCTGGTTACCCTTCGAAGCCCGGAGTTCCACGGCAACCAGTTGAAGGAGTGATTCCTTCAATCCCTTCGATTCCAATTTCGTACGTCGATGCTATCCCGATCCTTAAAGCTCTCAACGGCCATGGTCCATCTTCCAAGGACATGAATCAACATTGGGAACGAAACCAAGGTCTGAAGTACAAGGGTGTCGACTACAATGTTGGGCCCTCCCCAGACGATTTAGTCCTCAATCTTGTCAACGAACAGGAGTACGTGACGACGCCACTCTGGAATGTTATTGGAATAATCAATGGCACTCTCCCTGACGAGGTGATTGTTATTGGTAACCACCGTGATGCATGGATTGCTGGTGGAGCAGGAGATCCAAACAGTGGCTCTGCAGCGCTCAACGAAGTCGCTCGCTCCTTCGGCGTTGCTCTCTCCCAAGGCTGGAAACCACTTCGTACTATCGTGCTCGCAAGCTGGGACGGCGAAGAGTATGGGTTGGTTGGCTCAACAGAATGGGTAGAAGAATATCTCCCATGGCTCTCGCATGCCAACGTGGCATACGTGAACCTAGATGTCGCTACCGTTGGGCCTACCTTCCATGCTTCGGCTTCCCCGCTTCTCAACAGATTGTTATACGAAGTCACATCTCTGATTCCATCACCGAACCAAACAGTTCCAGGTCAGACCCTTGGAGATGTTTGGGATGGGAAGATCAGGACGATGGGCAGTGGATCAGATTTCACTGCTTTCCAGGACTATGCTGGTGTTCCATCTATCGACTTTGGCTTTGGACCGAACCCAGAAGATCCAGGTAATACCGGTGGAGCTGTTTACCAATATCACTCTAACTATGATTCCTATTACTGGATGAACAAATATGGCGACCCAGGGTTTCATTACCACGTGGCCACGGCCAAACTGTTTGGTCTGTTTACTGCAAAATTGGCGGAAACTCCTGTTATACCGCTCAACGCTACCGACTACGCTATTGCTTTGGAGGGATACATCTCGAATGTGGAATCAAAACTCTCTGGCACCGCAGAAGAGGATGAAATGGAAGTGCGGGCACGCCCAACACCCATTGGTAGCAAGGGCGACATAGAAGATTTGAAGCTCTCCTTCAAGAAACTCCACAAAGCAGCCAAGAAGCTCAAGAAAGCTGCCCAAGCTCACGATGCATGGGCAACAGAGTTAGCTGAGCAAGCAGGACAAGATATCCCGTGGTGGAAGTGGTACTCCAAGCTAAAGCTCTATTGGAACATTCGTAAGGTCAACACGAGGTACAAGTTCCTCGAGCGACAATTCTTGTATCCGAAAGGACTAGACGGCCGTCCCTGGTTCAAGCACATCATCTTCGCACCGGGTCTGTGGACGGGCTATGCAGGTGCAGTCTTCCCTGGTCTCGTAGAAGCTATTGATGCGAAGGATTACGGCGTTGCGCAGAAGTGGGTGGGAATTATTGAAAGTAGCTTGTTCAAGGCGGCAGGTAGCCTGAAGTGAAAGTTGGCTAATGATTTTCCCTACTTTTATTTCAAAAATAATATTTTTGGGCTTTCTGGTTACTGGGTGCTCGGACGGTGTACATAGAGCAGGTAGATGCATACAAGTGGATTCCACATGGACTATTGGCACATGACGAGCTGGTGTGCCACCCACCCCTCTGACTTCCTGGTTTGCACGCTGCAAACACTTAGAGGCACTTCATCAAGTGATCCTCTTGTAACAAGCAACAATTGCCTTGTGATCTATGAGTATGATAGTGCTTCCCAGAATATATCTAATGCCGTTCCGCCTTTTCAGCAGTTCCATTGCTTCCAGAGAAGTGGAAGGTCGGGTTCGTCACGTGTTAGAAGGGAGCCCCTGAGTTTCTAAATATGGCATGGCTTCTTGAATTTCGTTCAGGGGCAGCTTAAAATCCCCACCACATATAGGGCCTATTAGGAGAGGCTTATATGTATGAATATTCAGAGGACAGAAGCTGATTTATTTCTAATTGTTATTGTAGGGGTCCAAGATTCACCAGTGCGTGTACTAAATTTTTTGGATCTGGGTTTTATAATGCTAGGTTGCAATATTTTTCCTTCGATCAAGGTTTACCATCACTCAAAATCCGCCGTGTCAAAATTTCTTCTTCCTTCTGAAGTCATTGACTTACGACTTCATAAACCACTGCCATCAGGTTGGCTTCCCAGCCTTCCAACAGCTCCACGTCAAATACCTGCCGAAAAAGGACACGACCTGTCACACCACATACCTTCCCGAAAAGGCCTGGATCTAGACTCAACTGTACCTTCCTAAGCGATAACTAAACCATAAAAAGATGCCCAATCTTTCACAAACGTGGTCCTTCGCGGGTATAAATGCTCTGCCGAAGACTGGAGATGCTTCTTCACACAAATCCACAGGGAACAACCAATCATCTACGTCCTCGAGCGTCAGCGATGACGCCCAAGGCAGCAATACAAACAATACTGCTGGAGATGAATATCATCCTCGTCGCACTGCTCCTCGAATGGTTGATACGGCTATTCACCCTGACTAAGAAGAGAGCATCAATGCAAGAGCCACAGCTGTTGTTTTCAAAAAGTACGTTTTTGTCACTGTCTACCTGTCTTCAAGTCTTTAGGTTCTTTTCAGTGGAAATAAAGTGCTCAAAAATTATCTAGTCAATTGGGAGGTAGCAACACGTTCTGGAATCTATCAGCACAAATTCCGGCTTTGGTGATTGGAATGCTTGCCTTCTCCACGAGTCTGGGACACTCTGCGCAGAATATGGCTGTATCTGTACTCGGCCGTGACATTATTCAAGCACACTCATATGTTCATGCATCCATCTCAAGCAACACATCAAAAATTGTCTATGAGAGTAACTCACAGGGAGAATTTGTACCACAGCATGGCAAATGTTTCGATGCTAATGAAAGGCTTAATAGCCCCCTCCAATCACGACTTACGCCTCACGCAAGCAATACCACTATCGTCTTGGACATCAACAAATCCATCAAATTCAACACGGATATGCTCAAGCATACTTCGACATACTTTGCTTCGATGCATCGATACCCCGACGCCTGGCCAGAGGCAAGGGCTGGAGTAGTGAAACTCAACGGTGTTGACCTGGCAACTCTTGAGGTATACAAGTATTGGCTCCAAACTGGTCAAATTGAGGACACCGATACTCTAATTCCAGAGTGCTGTCTGCCGCTGAGATCCGATAGAATGCTCAGTCAAGAACCGAACAAGCTCCGCCCTATCCTCGTTGGCAATAGAGACAAAATCTATATCACACCCGTGAAAGTCGATAGACTCGACCAGCTAGTTCAATGCTGGATTTTCGCGGATTACATCGGAGCACCTGCTTTCCAGAACGACTTGATGGACGCCATTCTCAGTCTCTACGCCGAAACACATTACGAAGATTACGCCTTCCCACTCTATAACATCCCTTTTATTTGTAAGAACGCCCCCTCTGGAGTTTGCCTCCGCGCATTCATTGTCAATTCGATCTACTCCTGCTTGTCAGGCAAAACTTTGAAGAAAGCGAGTTCCTTCAAACTGATTCCAAAAGACTTGGCACTCGCAGTCGCTGTTCTTGCCATGGGTGGCGCCCATGATGTCCTGTACAATTGCGGTCTTCCTCCTTGGCAAAGAAGTTTCTGCACCTGGCATGTTCACCCAGATGGGGAACTTAATGCTCCTTGCGAGGACCCGTATACATGGAATGGGAGGAGCAAGGAAGAGTTGCCGTGGGATTATCATGTGGACAAAATGGGGGCTGAGTGGTAGATTTGAGACTTTGAAGCCGCAGGAGCAGAGGGGTATGAGGTTTGGATTTCTTGGGCATACACACACTGTAATGGTAGTAGGGAATGACTGAATTCTTGAGCCCTCTCTCCATAAACTTGGTCTCAGTAAAAACGGTGAGAATTGAGGCTTGCGTCAGGTGTTTTGAAAGATTCAGGCAAAATTCGAATTGTGCTCTGGGTAGCCCCTCCTTCCCTTCGAGATATTAGTCCACTTTGAAACCAGAAGCCATATCTCAAAGGTATTGTTAGATTGAAATTCAGTCACTAGTAATGTGGCAACCATGCCACTTCCCCCACCGACAAGACAACTTCGTGAAATCTACTTGTAGTCGGTCAGAGCCTTTACTATTCGTAAAACTTCAAATTAATACCAACCTATCCAGAAGGACATAATTCTAGAACGACCCTCCAGGACTGCATAGTCACATGATTTATTACTTCGATACTTCTACTGTTTTCTTTGACAACCTCACAGGCAGCCCTATTAAGGCAAATAGTGATCACGCCCAGCTATTTTTGATGATCTTCACCAAATGAGGAAGCTTTGCGTTAAGTGGCGAACCTTCCAGTTCACCTTCCAGTGGTCATCAAGAATAATCTATTGTTGTATCACCTAAATAACCGAAGTCCCTTCCACACAAGAATCTCCACATCATCTCTTGTTCTTTTCACAAATCCAACATAAAACATATGCACTCAGCTCGGTCTTCTTACAATCCGTTCTGTGTAGAGTGATACACAGCGTTATTGTCTGTTCCAGCGTTTTACAAGGCTAGATAATGCCGGTTGTTTCCTGACCAATGAAAGTCGCGAACTTCCCAGTTCTCTCTCCTTTCCCCATCAGATGTCAGATCATAACCTTCCTCCCAGCACTTTTCAGATCACCTATATCTTGAATTTTATCCGGCGGGCCCGAAGATGTGTTTGCTCTGACGGTTCATTGGTTTTCGATGGCAGTAAGTACGACGTCAAAGGAATGTACATGAAGCAAGGGGGTTGCAACCTTGTTCTGTGTTACACAAAATCTTCTGGATTTGTATTTCATCTCGTCCATTGCTGGTTTTTGGATCATCTCCGCCGAAACAAAGTGGTAATAATTCAACAAGATGACAGGTTTGCATCTGCTCATAGCTGGCGTGGGACTCGTGAGAAGAGACCTTCAAGACTAAGCCATTGAACTAACGAACCGTAGGCCTTGTTCTATGTCCTCTCTAAAGTAATATACAATATTTACTTTCACCCTCTCGCAAAGTTTCCTGGACCAAAATATGCAGCGGTATCCAATATATTCTATATCCTCTCACTGTGAGCTAGTCCGTCGTCCTTGAAGTGGCTGCACTGACTGAAGCGACAGGAAGGGAGGAAAATGGCATCTCAAGCTTGAAAAACTGCACAAGAAGTATGGGCCAGTAGTCAGGTTTGCGCCAAATGACCTGTTCGTATCCTCCACTGCATCGAATACAATTCCTGATACATAATAGCACTTTCGCCACCCCACAAAGCTACCAAGATATTTATGGTCATATCAGAGCCGGGAGACAGACTTTCTTGAAGGGCGAGTCTTATACTGCTGGACCCGAGTCTGACTACGGAATAGTCACGATTCGTGATCCGGCTAGACACCGAGTGGTGAGGAAGAGTTTGAGTCATGCATTCAGTGCCAAAGCTCTCCGGATACAGACTGATGTTGTGCTAAAATATGTTGATTCTTGGGTCGATCAGGTCAAGAAGCACGGAGATGGGCCGGAAGGAATTAATGTCGATGAGGTATGTGAAGCGTTGTCTTGATCTTTCCAAAGCTAATGAAGCAGTGGTTCAATTGGCTCACATTCGATATCATCGGTGACCTGGCATTTGGAGATCTGTTTGGTGCTGTGGAAAATGCGAAAGGTCATCCTTGGATAACGACGGTTAAGGAGAGTCTCCATGCCTCCATGTTCGTGGATATGTTCCGGCGAGTACCGTTGCTCAAGCTGTGGCCCAGCTTGATCAGACCTGAAGGCCTCGTGGAGCAGCGAGAAGAGCATTTTCGCCTTAGTCGGGAGAAGGCTGAGCGTAGGATGAAGATGGGGAATGAGAGAGAGGATTTCTTTGCACATTTTTTGTCTGAAAAGGCGAGTGATTTGAGTGTGGAATCTCTGACGGGGCAGGCAAATACGATGGTGATTGCGGGATCGGAGACTACGGCGACATGGTTAGCTGGTATGAACACTCCTCCGCGAAGAATTGAATCTGCTAAGTCGAGTTCAGGTACAACTTACTTCCTCTTGAAAAATCCGTCGATTCTCACTCATCTCACAGAAGAAGTTCAGTCAGCATTTTCCGATCACAAAATGATCAACAGCGATAGCACGCAGAATTTACCATACCTATTCGCTGTTATCGAAGAAGGACTGCGATTGTTTCCTCCGGTGGCTATTGGTCTACAACGCCTAAGTCCCGGTGCAGAAGTTGATGGATACTATGTTCCCAAGGGCACCACCGTCTCGATCTCTGCCTGGACTCAGACTCACAGCGAGGAATAGTTCCATAATGCAAGAGGTTTCCATCCAGAGCGCTGGTTGCCAGATCACCACCCATTATACGACCCAACTTTCAAAAATGATGTGAGAGATGCTTCGAAGCCGTTCTCGATTGGACCAAGAGCTTGTTTGGGGATCAACTTGGCCTACATGGAGATGAGGATCATTCTTGCTCGGCTCGTGTGGGAATTTGATTTGGAACTACTGAGTACCGAGGTTGATTGGGAGAGGGATACTGAAGTGAAGCTTTTGTGGCGGAAACCGAAGCTGAGAGTTAGGTTCAAGTCTGCTAGGACAGATTCGGAGAGAAAGCTTGCGGGGTGAAAGGGTAAAACTTGTGCTACTTGAGGCAAACCACTGTGCCTGTGTGGCTTCTTGGAAGATCTTTTCGAACTGTTGAGGTTTGAAATTGTAAAACCCTTTGATTTGAAACGAGTACAAAGCTGAATCATGCTGAATGGTCTCGAGGCCGCTGACCTGTTGAATTCCTGTCATTCAATAGTCCGAACTTCTTCTGCTCCCTCACCCAGTTGAACATACACCTCCCGGGAAACCGAATACACTGGCTTCAGCGAGGGCCTGGGAACAAAGCATCTGGAGCGCTGTGGATCACACTACTGTTCCTCACGTGGAGAGAGAGTGGTGAGATGCTTGAATATCCCGTCCAAAGGCAGGCCCCGGGCGCTTAGATCTATCAGATGCACCCAAGGACACCTCCTCTACGTGAATTGCTGCAGCTTTGTCATAATTTAGCAAGGAAGATAGCACAAATCAATGACAAAAAAAACCAACAAATGAAAGCCACTTGGACTTGTCGCTTCCATTCCAGCATGGTGAAAACCACACAGCTCCATTCCTTTGAATTTGTGCTCCTGCGAATGTTGTTTCAGGCACAAACACAGCTGCCAATGATAAGGCTTTCGACACATTGATTTTATGGGCTGAAACTGAGCCTGACCAATTGTCTGACTTGAAATGTAACTTGAAATGCAGGGCTCGGCAACAAAGTAGCCCCGCGGCTCAAGAAAACGTGGCAAGTTGGGATAGTTGACGGGTATATGCAGAAAATGCCGGTGATAACGCAATCTCAGTGGCACCAAGATCAAGTCTGCTTTTCAGATACCTGGGTCGATGCGATGACTTGAGCTTCCCCAATGTAAGTCCCAGTTTCGGTAGCAGACATATTGTGACACTTGAAGGCTTTCATTCCATTTCGATGATACGTTGCCCGTAGACGAGCGGCTTGCCACTTAGACAGCCTCGCATATCGTCTGAATATTTGGGGAAAAGAAAGCATGGTGAAGGTTATCTTAAGTTTCTTGAGATATGAGTTAAGCAGAAGTTTGAGGTTAAGCAGCCCAGAAACGAAACTCCCTCTCCCCTGTAGAATAGGGGGTTATCACGTAATCAAGCCCCCTGCAGACTCCAGGGGTGTGCAGTACTGTACTGTACCCCGCCATCTCACCAGCAAGGAAAACTTCCGACCGCGCCTTGCCTCCGACAAATTTTCTCTGAAGAGTCATTCGATCAGCCGCGCTACGTTCCAATGCCGGCGAGAACATTATATGTATCACCTACCCACTTCAAGTCCGGTAAAATGCAGCTTCTAAGTCGCACCACTTCGTCTTCCGATCAAGGTATGTAACCAAGTCCTGTGGGCAATAGGCTGGCTGCCAATGCACTGCAAGCCAAGCGTCATACACCTTCCCTCCCAACGAGAAAATCAGATCCCATTGGGAACCATTGGGCCGAAATCGTACGGTTACACTTGATCTGGATCATGCTAGTGCAAGATCCTGCCCATATCTCGTTCCCATATCCTTTCGAGGTATGATCATCATTGCATCAATCAGAAACTAACAGCAACACAGAATGGCCTCCAGCGACGAACAGGTAGCGGACATCGAGAAAGGTCTTGGCTCGGATGCCGAAAACTCTCGACTCGAATCTTCCACTGGGAAGGAGCAGACAGGCCAACACGATGCCGCTATTGACATTGACATTGACGAACCTCTCCCTTCTGACAACATTGTGATCCAATGGACAAAACGCATCGAGCAATTCCTTGGTTTAGAAGCCCGTGGTATCCATCGTGTCAATTCTGATGAGCAGAGTCCCAAGACTACACTCAGCTTCTTGCAGATTGTCGTGTTGTGGTTCTCGATCAACACTGCTTCCCAGAATATCACACTTGCGAGTATTGGGCAGAGCGTATACGGCTTAGGATTCGCAGATGCTACTCTGACAAGTGTATTTGGAGCTTTCCTTGGGTGTATCCCCGTCGCGTATACAGCAGGTTGGGGACCTTGGAGTGGAAATAGAACACTGGTATAGGCCGTTCTTTTTTCAAGTCGAAACTCATACTGATTCACTCTCAGATCTGTGCTCGCTTCTCAATGGGATGGTGGCCAGTAAAGATCTGCGTTTTGCTCAATCTAGTCGTCTTGATTGGGTATTCCATGATTGATGCCGTTGTGGCAGGTCAAATTCTCTCCGCGGTCTCTCCAAATGGCAGTCTCACGGTAGAAGTGGGCATTGTTATTACAGCAATAGTGACCTGGCTCGTGACCACATTTGGCATCAAGATATTCCACCATTATGAAAGGTTTGTATATGCCGAATCTTGATTTGTTCAATTATTTATTTTTACTCCTTAGATATGCCTGGATCCCTCAAAGCATCGTTCTCCTCATTCTCGCTGGGTCCGCTGGACCCAAGTTCGATATATATTCCCCATCTACGGTCACAGGCACAACACTTGCTGGTAACCGCCTCACGTTCTTCTCTATTTGCTTATCTTCAGCTATCACTTATGCTCCGGGAGCAGCCGATTTCCTCGTGTACTGCGATCCGAAGATTGCTTCACGCTGGAAGGTTTTTGGAGCTACTTTGACTGGACTTACCTTGTCATTTATCTTCACTTTTGTTCTTGGCACGGGCTTGTCTTCTGGACTTCAAAATGATCCGGTCTGGGCTGCAGCAGGAGCGGGAACTGGAGCCTTAGTTGTGGCAGGGTACGATGACCTGGGAAGATTTGGAAAATTCTGCTCCGTCATTGCAGCCTTGGGGTTGATCGCAAATATGGTTCCACCAACCTACTCATCTGGAATCGACTTCCAGATTCTTGGAAGATATCCTGCAGCGGTGCCACGCTACTTGTGGAACACTCTTGCGGTGATTATCTTTGCTGTCTGTGCTCTGGCTGGAAGAAACAGTCTCTCAGCCATATTCACCAACTTTTTGGCTTTGATGGGATACTGTAAGAATTCTCTCCCTAATTCTAGCTGTCTTACTAAAACTCTCCCCAGGGGTTGTTCTCTGGATTGCTATCACTCTCGAAGAAGAGTTCATTTTCCGCCGAAAGATGAAGCCCAAATTCGTCTGGAGCAATTGGAACAAGAAAGAGAAATTGCCAGTCGGAATAGCAGCTATGATAGCGTTCTGTATTGGTTGGGTTGGAGCAGTGCTCTGCATGGCTCAGTACTACTACACCGGCCCACTTGCGAAACCGATTGGACAATACGGAGGTGATATGGGCAACTACGTTGGCTTTGCCTTTGCCTCTTTGGTGTATCCGCCGTTGAGATACTGGGAATTGAAGAAATTTGGGCGGTAGAGGTTTCTCGAGAAGATATGAATGAATAGTGCCTGGAACGATCTAGATCACATTTCTGATCAGGAGGACCTAGTTTTGCTCTCTTGCTACCTGTCTTTGCTTTATGATTCTCGTGAGGAGATGACTGAAAGACTCGTTCTTGGCCTGTCCTGAACAAAACAGATTCCCTAGATGCGCAACTCGGGTGATTCGCAGCGACAGCGGTGTAGGCTGAGTATGCACCGGCTGCCATCCTCCGCAGCCTCACCTCGAATCAAAGCTCCCCACCAACATAATTTTTCCCAAGCGTCTTAGCCAATGAATGGATAGATTGATTAGCTAGCTGTTAATCAATTCGGGCGGTTGGCCAAGCACGCGTCCTCCTCCAGTCTCAAAGCTTCAATATCCGGGCTCTCCCCTCATACTTCGGAAATCCATGGCTGAAATACAAAATAGTTAGACGAAAATACAAAAGTCAGTGTCACAGGCCAAAAATGTCTCGGCATCAAGTGCATCATAAAGAGACGATATCAGAGCGCAAGAGGCGAAGAACAGCCAAGTGGCCAAAGCAGTTTCAAATTATGTGATAGGTCTCACAGATATTCAAAGAGAGCTTCACAGTTTTCATGATATTTGATGGACTAAGAATAAAGTTGTATTCTTTCTTTCTTGCTCTTATATTTCATCGGACGGCCGAGATATCGCAAGCTTACTCGTCGTCACGACGGCTAGTTTGGGACAAGGAGGCGACCTCGTCAGCTCACTTCCGTTTCTCGTCTCTCTTTTTGTTCCGAGCCTGCTTTTCTTTACCATGAATATCCCTGTCAGGATTGAGGCGATGCTCATGCGATTTTTGGGCGCATTTGTCTTCTTGATTTTGAACCTTGGCTTCTCTGCGCTTGATTTTTTGGTGGCGGGATGAGGTGCCCTCGTAGGCATCGTGGCTCTTGGAAGGAGCCATTTGACAAGATGTGAGTAAGAGTAGTTGGTAGGCTGTTGTGTTTTGGGATTTGTTGCGAGTCTGAAATTTTGGGTGAAAAAATGTCAAGTTGATAGATGATGAAACGGGGGGACTTCATCTCGACCTTATTTATACGCACTCAGTGCGTACTGTTCTCAAAATTGCTGTTCTCTTGTATCATTAGGCAGCTTTTGGCCATTCTCTCGCTCGAAAATCCAAGTCTGCGCAGTCCATTAAATTTTGGGAGGGTTGGTTCCTCGACGGGTGAACGAGGTCGAATCGTTAAAGCCTGGCGTTGCTCGGAACAAAGAATGATAGCTACATGTTCGCTCTTCAAAAGACGAAACATTAAATGAATACAGTCTATTCTTTTTCAAACCTTGGGATCAATCTAAGACGATGGTGTCTATGGGTCGTGGAAAGGTGGAGCGGGAGGGTTTCCTCAAATGCGTTTCAGCGGCATGATACTGAGGTGCGATTGTGACAAAGCAACACGGGCGTATAAATCGACCCCAAATTTCTGTTCCGCCTTGAAACTTCTAGCAGCCCTCTAGTACATTCAATTGTAGTCTTCAAGATTGTTACAAAGAAGTGAGTATCCTCAGAGGAAGGCTTTGCTATTTTTGCTCCGGAGGGATACCATGTGCTTGGCAGCCATTTGTATTGGTTGAGGCTCACGAAGTCGATCTTCTGCATAGGCGTGCTGCACGACCACGTAGTTCAGCTTTAGCTCAGCTCGAACCTACAATCTCCATCACATCCAATATTTAAACCCACCCGTTCAAGAGTGTCGGTTTTGAAACTCAATATTCCCAAGGAAGACCGAAATGATCACGCTGGAGAAGGTTGAACACTTTGAAAGACTACTGATTTGATCATGGCTTCAGCGGGGACCCATGGACCTCCACGCAGGGCATTGGACGACTCTCTACAGCCTTCTAATACTGAATCGAATGACAAGGAGCCTGCCCAGTCTTCTTCTCTGGAGACAGCACTGCTTTCTGATATCGTGGAGCGACTCGAGGGAGTTCGCGCTGCCCGAAGGTTCGAAAAGCTAGGCATGGTACATCTTTTACGGCTGCAAGTACAAATAAGTCAATTAGAAACCCATTTTTGGAATAGACCTTCCTCTTTAATGCTCGAGGAATCCGATTCTCACGAAGAATCCTGGCTTTTTGAGAAGTTGATGAGGTATAGTAAGTTTCAACTTAAATATCAATCACGCCTGCAGGATCTGACACGATCTAGACAAAGCTTTGCTCGAGCAAAAACAAATTCTAGCTCTGCCGAAACTCATCATGAAAGAAGATTCTGCGTCAAACCAGGTGCTCAAGAATTTCTTCAGCAACGCAGGTCTATGGGAAAGCGAGGATCTTGTTTCTTTGGATCCTTGCTCTTGTCCTCCAGCCTGCCGTCCGACAGGAATAAGCAAGTTTCTTTACTTGCCAAAATGGGAAGATTACTATAAGAACGGCAATGAAAATGTTCCGAACCCACTAGATCAAACGTCGAGAAAGGGCAAAAAAAGCTTGAGGAGCTTGCTCTCATTCACAAGGGATTGGCTGATAGGCTTGCTCCTGATTGGTTTCTTTGCTGTGCTGCCTGCAGCTTCGATATTGGTGCTATATACGATTCCAACATCACACAAGAGGCTATGGGCTATTTTAGGGGAAACTGTTTTCTTGGTTTGTGTATTGACGTTGTGGAATACCTGGTCAAGAGAGAAACGCGATATTGTTGCTTACATGACAGGGTAAGTAGCTCCCTGCCCTGTTATTTGTACTTGGTGAAATGACATTGTATCTAGCCTTGCGGCGGTACAGGTAATCTTCGTTGGATCTGTCATTGGTAGTTGAATGGGCGAACTCGAAGGCTATGGAAGAGGATGATCGATAATTTGGACAAGTATTCACATTCTTTCATCATGATACAAACAACCTTAATGGATGACTAGGAAAAATCAGTAGGAGGGACCCAACACGTTCAGAATGGAGCATCTGGCTTAATTTCAACCTTTGACTCGGAATTGTTTGAATAAATCAACCCGTCATTCAACTAGACTTTTATTCTTCAAGTACAATGTTATATCCAATAGCGTCTGTTTCCTTTTATGCACATTATTCAAATTTGTAAATGAGCTCTGGCTATTATTGATGTCTCAAGTGAGTTTTGAAAAAGTTCAATGTTGCTATGGACCATCCACTAACATCTCTACCTATGATTTGAATCTTCCCAAATACCTCTCTAGAATACCAGGCCTCAGACTTTCAAACTTTTGCTCTGCAAAGGCTCCCACCTTTGGGCCTTAACTCCCAACCTAGTCCATTTCTAGGTATCACTTGGCTTTAGATCAGCTTAAGTTGTGTTCCCTCTCTCTCAAGCCGCAATACACACCCCGCACCTTCGATGTCCGCACTGTGGACAATACACATGAGCGATATGAGTCCAGATACAGCACTGGCAGCAGATATAGCCACCTTGAGCCATTTCGCCAAGTGTTTGTTCTGAGCTCAAAGTTGTTAGTTTTGGATGTGTTATTGTCTTAGCTCATAGAGGTCTGGTGAGAATTGTATATACTTTAGCGCTTGGTGTAAAAGTTTGTATGAAGAAAGAAAGTGTCCAACCGAGATAAATCAGGATAATTTATACATTTACACATTGTATCCCTTGAATTCGACGCTATTCCAAAGAGTCAAAATAATCAGAGAAGTCAAGACACTTCATTATTCTAAACTATTGCGTCGACCCAGTAAACCACGTATATGATTCAATGCTCGTGCAATGTGCAGCATCCAATCACTGCTGGCCTTACATAAATTAATAAAAATAGAAATTTCATAATCAACTGCTTGATAGCTATGACTCCAGCCAAGAGAGATGTCAGATTATGTGTACTTGCACAAAAATGGGTTCATCAATACAAGTCAGGAACCATGACTTTGAAGAGTAAATATCATTGTGCCGTAAGGCCGTCTCATATCTCACTTCTTCACTCCACCCCCTCCCCATCTCCTCACTGCTCCAAATCCTCAAAACCAACGTCCTATATCGCTTCTACTTCTCTACTCCTCCCCCCAAAACATCAGGCTTTAAACTAACTGTGCATCGAGTGTAGTTTCTGTCTCTCTCCCTTCCTTCTCACCAGCCCGTTCCTTGCTTCAATACCATCTGTGCTTTTCTCAGACGTCTAATTTACCCTCCTCCACTCTTCGTTCTCAAGAGCCGTAGTAAAAGACCAATCCTCCTTTCCCTCCACCTCAAACCCAAACACATCACACTCCCGACATCTAGCATGTCTGCAATAAGGACAGTTCAGCACCCAGGGATAGATACTGATCGGGTTGCATTTGTAGCAGATCCAGCCTCCATCGCACTTGACCATCTCGTTTTAAGTTTGTTGGGTATAGATAGTGTATTTATAATTTTTTGTGAAGTGGGTGGAAGGTTTGTGTATGTTTGTGTTTGTGGGGGAGATCATTCTATTTTTTGGGGAGAGAGAAGGGGTTATTTGAGAGCTTCGGGGGATATTTTATAGCTTTAAGTATTATCCTTTGAGTTCCATGCCATTCTCTCTAGGGGCCACAGAATCTCTGTACTTGTATCGCAGGTATTCAAAACGATGTTAATCACAAATACTTGTCACCTCTAAAATTTCGTTTCGTTATTCTATGAGCAACAATGTGCGCACAACACGAAGATCATCAGCATAAACAGTTAGGGCAAAGCGGTATCTATCATTCAACTACATACAACCACCCGACCCTTCGCTGCTCAAAAGCCCAAAAGTACCTTAGTATCCAAGTTGCTTCTATCTAATATAATCTCGCTCCAAAAACATCAGGCAAAGACCATGCACGCATTAGTCAATTTCCCTTCCTTCTGTAACTACCATATCCAACCACGCTCACGATTTCTCACCCCTCCAGACCCATCTTCCTCAAGTTAAGCATTTGTACACTCTGGACATTCCACATGTCCACAGTTCTGAAATTGCGTGTAAACTGCGCGGTTCCAGATCGGGTTGCAGTTGCAGCAGATCCAGCAGCCGTGCGCCATCTCGTTCACTAGGTGTGTAGAGGGAGTTTTTGTCATGTTATGTGTGAGGTTTTGAGATTGTCAGTCATGGTTAGGGTAACTGGAATAATCTTGCGTATATGTGTGTGTGGGGAAGATGTTTTGGATCGTGTAAGGAAGGAGGAAAGAGGCCATGCTTTGAGAACTTGGGGAGGCTTTTATAACTTGGTGGATTGTCCTTTGCATTCTGTGATGTTCCGTAAAGGGAATCAGGAGCACGGAAATTTGTGTTCATAGAGAAAGGAGTTATTCAGAGCTATATTAATCATATATCTGGACTAATTCGAAAACCGGATTATTCGATTATCATAAACAACTGCGCGACGAAAATGTCTAGACTATAAATAGTAAAGAGATATCTCTCAACTATGTACAACTATCTTCACATCCCTAACTTGATCTGAAGCTTTTCAGAGAATTATTCGCGAGGAACTGGTATCACCAGTCAATCTTTGAGTTGGTTGGCTTTGGCCTAAAAATAATAAGCCTTCAAGCTTTCTAAAATCCGAAATGACCCCGAAACAGAGTCTGGCACGTGACGCCCCTTTTCGCCTCCGTATCCTCGCTTAGTCCCCTGTCAAAACAAAGATCTGATAAGCCAACACCAGCCTCAAACCCTCAACGTCTCCAAATCATCCAAACTGGTCATTGCCATGTTCCATCCTTCAACCCTACCAGCCCATTGTCTAACCGCTTTAGCAAGTTGCAGCTAACGTGGCGCCATCATTCTCCCATCGCACCTTCTCATTCGTGGAGATTTCCCAAATTGAGGCTGTTTTGGAGTACAGACTGAGGGGGCGTCTGATCTTCGTGAGACGGCGGCAAAGCACGAGTGTTGGATCTAATCATATCTCATCGATCAGATCTGCTACTTTTCATAAACTGACTCCTTTCCCTTTGCTCCGTAAACCACCACATTCGTCTTCTATTTATATTCTTCTTCTTTTTCACAGCTGGGCTGTTGCCAATCTTTAGACTTTCTTTCACATTACGCGAAGGAAAACATTCATTTATCTTTTAATACCACTTTATTCGTTAGGCAGCTTCCAACACAAGCCATTAATCACCATGCATTTCTCAACACCACTTACCATCTTTCTCTCCTTCACCGGCGCCTTGGCAGCACCAATCCAACTCAGTAAAAAAGCAGCAGTTGGAACATCGGCCTCGGTGCTGAAAGTACAGACATACGATGACTTCAACGTCTCAGGCGGAGTAGCAGGCAACGCCCTCGCAGAAGTCAACGCCAAATTCCCCGTACCTCTCCCTTTCCCCCTCCAATCCCATCCTCCCCTAACAAAATCATCCAGATCGACACCAACAACCTAGCCGGCGTCGCCGCCTCCGACCTAGCCATAATAACCTCCGCCGCCCAGCTCTCCGAATCCGCCGAAACCAGCACAGGCGGCTTCAACGACGCCATCGCCGCTGCGGGCGGAACAACAACCGCCGCCGGGACGGCACTCCAGAATGGCAAGATCAAGAATAAGGTGCTGAAGTTGCAAACGGATGTGCTCAGGATCCAGATCGAGGTTGCGCAGGGGAATACCGGGAGTCAGAGTGAGCTGGCGGGTCAGCAGACTAAGTTGGCGAGTAATGTTGCGTTGGATACGAAGGCGGCCGGGCAGGCGAGTACGGCGATTGATTTTGCGGGGAGTGATTAGGGGGATGTGAAGAAGGTTGTATATAGTTGAATGATACCTCTTTGTATTTCATGAATAGTTCGGACATTCTCGTTGCGCCGTTTATTTATCGAATAATCCAGTCTTCGAAGTAATCCAGATATGTGATTAATATAATTTCTGGATAACTCCCTCTACGAACGCAAATTTCCATGATTTTGCGGGCAGTCTTTTCATGCTGTTGCTCGCCCAAGTCCCTCCTTGTATCTCGCCAAAGCACGATCCCTACCTTCCTTGTGGTCTACAATTCTCCTCGGGTATCCTTTCTTCTTTGCCTCGTTCCCCTTTCCTCTCCCATAAGGGTCGTGAATTGAATTTCCTTGTATTCCTTCGAGCTCAGGAACCCACTTTCGAATGTAGTCTCCGGCAGCGTCGAATTTCTCGCTCTGGAGCAGAGGATTGAAAATCCGAAAGTATGGCTGTGGATCCACTCCCGTCGAAGCGCAGAAACCCCAGCCACCATTGTTGGAGGCAAAATCGCCGTCGATTAAGTGTTCCATGAAGTATTTCTCTCCCATTCTCCAGTCTAGGAGGAGGTGCTTTGCAAGGAAAGATCCAACAATCATTCGACATCGATTGTGCATGTACCCACAGTAGTTAAGTTGTCGCATTGCTGCGTCGACGATCGGATATCCTGTTTTTCCTTCACACCAAGCCTTGAATTGCTCATCATTGTACTCCCATTCGATGTTTGTGTACTCCGGCTTGAAAGGTGTATTCATGCAAACATAGGGCCAGTGTGCCATGACATGTTTATAGAAGTCTCTCCACGCTACTTCGCTAATCCAAGTTTGAATCCCTTGAATTCCGCCATCCAGTTTCTTCGTGGTGTTGTGGTCTCGTGCGGTTCGAACACACGTTCTCGAACTCAATGTCCCGCTCGCGAGGTGTACACTCAACGATGAAGGTGCGCCTTTCGCCGGGAAATTTCGAAGCTCTGAGTACTCACCGATACGAATATCACAGAACCTCTTCAATCTCTCATGTGCCTCGTGCTCTCCTGGTGGCCACATTGACCTGAACCTCTTCTTCTCCTCCTCCGTCAACTGCTTATTTACCGGAGCGCTCGGAATCATGCTGTCGAAAAGCTTCTCGAATTTCCTTCTCGCACTCTCTGGGTTTTTCGCCGGCGCATCGAACAAATTCAGGATTTCGGCATGCTTGTGAATATAGGCAACCCAAGCTCTGAACCAAGGACTATACACCGCATATTGATTCCCCGTGCCACTTGCTAGCTCTCCCGGACTGACTACGCAAGTATCTGGCACAACGTCCATCGCAATTCCTCTTTCCAAACATGCTCTTACCAAGCTAGCCTCCCTCCTCAGCTCATCAACTTCATATTCCACGTTCGCAAAGAGATGACTTGCGCCCCACTCTCCGAGTAACTCCAATATCCGCGCCGGGATCTTCTTCCTCTTCTCCACCGTCTCGATGTAAAGAGGTATATCCAGCCTCGCCAGATCCGCCTTCAGCACCTCCAGCGTCCTGAGTATGAAGTCCACCCTGACAGGAGCCGTCAAATGCGCCTCGAAGTCCTGCGGACTGACAATATACATGGCAATCAACGGAACTCCCATCTCCTTAGCCTTCTCACTTGCCAAATGCAAAGACTTGTTATCCTTGGTCCGCAAATCGCATTTGAACCAATGAACCACTGAATCCTTGACCGCTATCCTCTCCCTCTCTGCCTTTGTCTCCGAAAGCGCAGTATTGAGGAGCTCGATGGGACGCGGGATTTGATTGTTCTTGTAGGCCAGGGCTCGCGCAATGGACATCTCGTGCGGGTAATATTTTCGAAGGACGATGCCATTTTCTTCTGCTTCTTGGGCTTTCGGGTGAGGTTCGCGGAGGGGATCAGGCAAGCCGTTGAGCTTGGATTTCTTCGTGGTGGTGGTGGTGGTGGGTTCTGCAGGCGTTGAGGCTTTGCGCTTTCCGTTCGTTGCAGCTTTCTTCGGAACCGCAAGAAATGCTGAGGTCGACATGGTCTTTTTCGAGATTCGTAGTTCGGGAGAGAGAGATCGATGTGTCTTGGTGAAAAAGACCGAAGTTTTATGGACGAAACTTCTAGCACGAAATCGAAGCACGATCATTAATTTGATGGTAAAGCAGAAGAGCGTTTGCACGAGAGAAAACACGTCTGTTGAAGGTCAAGATCAACGCGTCAAGTCTCTACGTCAGCGATCGAAGCTAATGCACCTCTAATCAGCGCTAGTCTTCTCCCCTTGGTCTATGCACCTCCTGAACAAGGGTTAGATTGGGGAACAATAATAAGGTAAGGTCCCATTTGGTAAAGTGATACAGTAGTGTTATATTTTATTCCTCCGAATCCATTTTTTGTAGGTGCTGGAGGATGATTACCTAAGTGACCGAAGATTCGTGAAGATGGCTGTCATACTTACGAGTCTGACAAGGCCATCTCGGGCCGGCCCGCGCTTGCTGACTTGCCCGTCTGGGGGACTACCTACTTATCTAGCTTGCTTACTGTATCTCTTACACCCTGCGTCAATTTTACATAGTTCTTCAAATCACACCTACGTTCTGCCATAATTGATCAGTTTAGTGTCAAATCGTGTTCAAGCTGTGCAGCAAGGCTGAAGCGATGGGGACAAACACTCATTCGTGAAGCTTATACTGATTGATGGGGACACCGTGTTTGCAGACTGCGAGAGATGCAATTTGATGCCGGGCTGAGAGAAGTTGTGCGTGGCCCAAAAGCATCTTTTCTCCGAAAGTGGTGGGCCGTGGTTGGTGGGGGAGTGGGTTGTGTCGTGCTGTGAAACATCGGATGCAATGCAGGTCGACAGATGCTTGCGATGTGCAACAAAAACACGTGATGGAACATGAATTTGGAGTTGCACAGGGCAGACCTTCTCCGCTAGTGTCTTTTTCTTTCCCATCTTGGGACAGTGGTTTCTCGCGACTGCGAGCAAAAGGGAGGGTTTGCCGTAGACAGAATGTGAGAAGTTCTCCGCATCACTAGCTTGGTAGGTTGGAATTCCAATGATGAAAAGCAGAGCGTTAAAGGCAGAGAGGGGAATGGTCTGGATGAAGAGTAAAGAGAGCGGGTGAGGGAAGAGAACTTAAGGGCGAGAATCGCGGCAGAGAGTAGAATCAAGATTGCATTACAAGGCAGAATTCCAACTCCACTTCTGTAATAGCATTGATACACAACACCAGGATGATGAGTCTGGGAGCCCATCTTGGTACCAGGGGCCCGTCACGGCCCCCCCCAAAGTCCGTTCTGGCTCCCCTGAATCCTTCTCGCCAGGAGTTAACGCTCTCGACAGCCGCGCGACCGGGGATGAGCACATCCTAGGCAAGACGGGTGAGCAGAGGTGAGGCGGTAGAGTGCGCACAAGAAGGCTGGTGAGGATGGGTGAGGTTGAGGTGAAGCGAGGGTGAGTGTTGCAGTTTGAGGTCTGAGACCTGTTTCAGGGTACGCTTTGACCTAGTGCCACGCCCATATTATGAGCTCTGGAAGCCCACCTGTAAATTAGTGGTTATCTTCTCCTTGATGGAATACACTCATTTGACCCGAAAAGACTGAGATTTCAACAGTGAGCAGAGCGGCGAGGGGTCACGTGCGTCGTGGGTTGGCACACCTGCAAAGTGAGGTGAGGATTGGCGCGATATAACAATCCATCCTTCCCTCTGCTCATTCTAGGTGACTACAAGTCAGACAAGAACTCCGTCGGAAGAAGTCTTCGAGATATAGTGCCAGTTAATTTCTCCCACTCCGAATCTCTTATATCGTTTCCTGGGTATTTCCGTCACAAGTAGAACAAACCACCTGTGTTCTTGTGATTTCCCAACCACAATGCAGCCTTGGATTTGAGTCTTCTCATGCGTGTCCAACCAGAATTGCGCAATGCATTGATCATCGTCTTGTACAAGCACGTGCCTTTCGCCTCGCTCCTCCATATAGCAGTCTCGTAGCTCGAGCTCGAATATCCGGACATGCAGCTGACTTTCGGAGTCGAAACTATTTGCGTTTATCGGAGCATCGATGAACTCATGCTCTGGGAAAAATTCAATGTGGTCATGCGACATCCATGACCATGACGGCAGTCCATGTTCGGTATCTCCAGAGCAAGCTACTTCATTATCCGTGACGGTGTCTGATACTCGCCATAGAAGAAGTCGCGCGAGGAAGCAACGAAACGTACCATGAACGCATTCGGAGCCTATGACATCCTGCATTCGCTGTAACAGGCCTGATATGGCGATTTCTTTGTCCGATCTGTTAGTGAGTCCAGCTTGTGCATATTCCTTGAACATATGTTGAATAAATTCAAGCATTCTCTCGTATCCGGCCTCGGTAAGACGTTCTGGAAAGGCAGGATCAAATATGAAGTACTCTTTTCGTTTTGGGCTGAATAGTCGACATTGGTTAGTAAGTGGTAGAGTACATATCAATGATCGGATCGTACCTGATCAACGTTGTGAAATTCTCACAACGGACTCTCTCGCCGCATGCAAAATACGTGTGGTCCTCAGCGAAGTGGAGGATTCGGCGCGATAGAAATCGTTCTTGTATCACCCAGGCTCTTTTATTAAGCTCACTTCTGCTCACATGATTATCAAAATCATGACTTGTGGAGCATGCGTACATCATTTTCCCATTCTTGTAAGTTGTAATAAATTTGGGTGGAGATTTTCGCTCTAGGAATCCTTGTGTCCAGTTCTTAGCTGCGTCGGCTGAAATAGTGCAATAAGCCGAGCTGAAAACCTTTTCCATGCTGAGAGACTCTCTCCCCCAATCCTCCTGATCCATTTGAATTATACACACAGCATCGATCCAAAGATATGACTGGCCTATAGCTCGTGTAATTCGAACTGCATCTTGAAAGGTCTTTGGTAGGTTGTCAATGCTAAACCCTTTCAATCTGGCCTGGTAATTCTCCTTTGTTGTGCAGTATTGCGTTTTCTCTTCGTCTGTCGGCTTACCCCAGCAATGGGAGAGGGCAATGTATCCTCTTCTGTTGGCATTGTAGGTAGATCTGTTCTGCCCTTTTAGTACGGAGTTGAATTTGCGTAGACTTGTCTTTGCTCTGTGGCACAACGACGTTGTCTCCAAGAGCTTTAAGGTAGATGGATCTGGACCACCAACATCAATGACCCTTGTTGGTGAAAAGTCTTGCGTATTTCGACACTCGCAGGATTTAAGCCACTCATTTAGAAGCGTGAAATATAAAGAGTCAGGAGTCTGTAGCGTGTGTGGAGGGTTCTCAAGAAGAAGTCGAGTAGCTAGATCGTCATCCTGCTCCTCATCCCAATAGGACTAATTATATTTCAAAAAAGTCAGACTCATGAACGATATTCTGGTCACAGAAAGGGACAATATAAACGTATATCCTACACCACCAAGCAGACAATCGTCAGCACTCATTCTTCTTCTTTATTATCCATCACGTCAGTCAACTCACATCCTACACCACCAGGCAAGCCATTATCAGTAGTCATTCTTCTTCTTCATTATCTATCACGTCAGTTAACTCACCCACTACACTACCAGGCAAGCTATTGTCAGTAATCATTCTTCTTCTTTATTATCCATCACGTCAGTCAACTCACCCGCTACACCACCAAGCAGGCCTTTATTAGCAGTTATTCTTCTTTATCTATCACGTTGGTCAACTCATATACTATACCACCAGACAGGCCATTATTAATAGTTATTTTTTATTATTTATTACATTGGTCAACTCACAAGCTATACTACCAGGCAGGCCATTATCAACAGTTATTCTTCTTTATCGATCACATTGGTCAACTCACATACTATACCACCAGACAGGCCATTATTAGCAATTATTCTTCTTCTTTCTTATCTATTATATCTGTCAACTCACCCGCTATACCACCAAGCAGGCCATTATCAGTAATCATTCTTCTTTATCCATCACATTAGTCAACTCACTCGCTATACTACCAAGCAAGCTATTGTCAACAGTTCTTTATCCATCACATTAATCAACTCACATTCTACACCACCAGGCAAGTTATTATCAGCAGTTATTCTTCTTTATTTATCACATTAGTCAACTTATATCCTATACCACCAAACAAGCCTTCATTAACAGTTATTCTTCTTTATTTATTACAGTAATTAATTCATATCCTACACCACCAAGTAAGCCATTATCAGTAGTTATTCTTCTTCATTACCCATTATATCAGTCAACTCATATTCTACACCACCAGACAGGCCTTTATTAATAGTCATTCTTCTTTATTTATCACATTAATCAACTTATATCCTACACTACCAGGCAAGCTATTATCAGCACTTATTCTTCTTCTTTATTATCTATCACATCAGTCAACTCACAGGCTATACCACCAAGTAAACTATTATTAATAATTATTCTTCTTCTTTATTATCTATTATATCAGTTAACTCACAAGTTATACTACCAAGCAAACTATATCAGTATTTATTCTTCTTCTTCATTATCTATTATATCAGTCAATTCACCCGTTACACTATCAGGCAAGCCTTTATTAATAATTATTCTTCTTCTTTATTATCCATTATATCAGTCAACTCACCCGCTACACTACCAGGCAGACTATTATTAGCAATTATTCTTCTTCTTTATTATTTATTATATTAATTAACTTATCCGCTACACCACCAGGCAGGCTATTATCAGCAGTTATTCTTCTTTATCCATTATATTAATTAACTCACTATCTATACCACCAAGCAGACTATCATTAATAGTTATTCTTCTTCTTTATTATCTATCACATCAATTAACTCACAAGCTATACCACCAGGCAGGCCATTGTCAATAATCATTCTTCTTTATTACCCATTATATTAATCAACTCACATCCTACATCACCAGGCAAGCCATTATCAGTAATTATTCTTCTTTATTATCCATCACATCGATTAACTCACATCCTACACTATCAGACAAGCTATTATCAGTAATTATTCTTCTTCTTTATTATTTATCACATCAGTCAACTCATCTGCTACACTATCAGACAAGCCATTATTAACAGTCATTCTTCTTTATTATCCATTACATTAATCAACTCACAAGCTATACCACTAAGCAAGTCTTTGTCAACAGTTATTCTTCTTCTTTATTATCTATCATGTCAGTCAACTCACCCACTATAATATTAAGTAAGCCTTTATCAGTAATTATTCTTCTTTTTTATTATCTATTATATCGGTTAACTCACTCACTATACTACCAGACAAGCCATTGTTAGTAGTTATTCTTTATTATCTATTATATTAGTCAACTCACTTGCTATACTATTAAGCAAGCCATTATTAATAGTCATTCTTCTTTATTATCTATTATATCAGTTAACTCATATCCTATACTACCAGACAGGCTATTATCAATAATTATTCTTCTTCTTTATTATCTATTATATCAGTTAACTTACAAGTTATACCACTAAGTAAGTCTTCATTAACAATTATTCTTCTTCTTTATTATCTATTACATTAGTTAACTCACCCGTTATAGTATCAAGCAAGCCATTATTAGTAATTATTCTTCTTCTTTATTATCTATTATATTAATCAATTCACATCCTATATTACTAAATAAACTATTATTAGTATTCTTCTTTATTATCTATTATATCATTTAACTCACCCGCTATACCACCAAGTAAGCCATTATTAATAATAATTCTTCTTCTTTTATCACATTAATCAACTCACAGACTATACTATCAAGCAAGCCATTATTAATAGTTATTCTTCTTTATTCATTACATTAATCAACTCACATCCTACACTACCAGACAGGCCATTATCAGTAATTATTCTTCTTCTTTATTATCTATTACATCAGTCAACTCACAGGCTACACCACCAGACAAGCTATTATTAATAGTTATTCTTCTTTATCCATCACATTAATCAACTCATAACCTACATCACCAGACAAGCCATTGTCAGCAGTCATTCTTCTTTATTATCTATCACATCAGTCAACTCACAAGTTACACTACCAGGTAGGCCATTATTAACAGTCATTCTTCTTTATTATCCATCATATCAGTTAACTCACATTCTACACTACCAGACAAGCTATTATTAACAGTCATTCTTCTTTATTATCCATTATATTAATCAATTCACATCCTACACTACCAGGCAAGTCGTTATCAGTAGTCATTCTTCTTTATTATCCATCATATCAGTCAACTCACAAACTATATTATAGAAGATTAGATATAGATATACAATGCGAATTGAGTACAAACCTCCTTAAATTCACGTTGCCAATTTAGACACTCGCGGTCAAATGATCCCATCTTGTTACTCAGGCCTAAAAGTCGAAGTATTTCTATTTCATTAGTTATACTGTGATTGAAATGGCTTAAAATAAAGATTCCCAAGTGTGAATGTTTGTGTTATAATAATATAACACTTTGTCTGGAGACAAACAGGTAGTGGGATTAAGCTGGGTGAAGGAGGCAGTGAAGGGCTCGCTCCCGATATCGGTGAAAATAAAAAGCAGTGAGCTATATCAGTACGGAACAATTAAGTTCCGAGTGCATGTGCATTCAACTACTTTGGTACTTGGCGTAATAATTCCAAAATATTTTCTAGAATATTCCGCTCTAATAGGGGAATCAGTCAATAGCACTCTTAGATTTTGCTGATCTACTACCTCTTAAAGTAAAGTAGAACTTTTACGTCTTGGAAGTATTACCCCTGTTACGAAGTACTTGGTTATACTTCGTATTAGGGGCAATAGAGGTTAATTGGTGGAGATATAACCAGGGATTACACCACAATACTACTTTAAGAATATTCTCTACCATTTTGTATACTATCCATCTGCGTCAATCACATCCTGACATCACTGCCTCATAGTATATACAAGCTCCTTAACTCTCTCGTGGATAATCGATTCCCAAGCCTCCTGAACTACCGCTCGCAATCTCTTATAAGAGCTATAAACTTTAGGATAATGCTCTTGAATATAATCCTTTATATCATTCCAAATCGTCTCAATTGGATTTAAATCAGGGGAAAAGGGAGGCCATTCCATAACCCTTATTCCTACTACTACAAGTATAGATTTGGTAAAAGTAGAGATATACCCTTTAGTGTTATCTTATTGAAAAAGGAGTTCAGAGTATTATTTTTGGATATTATCCACAATTGGGATAATAATACCCGAGTAAGAACCTTCATTTATAGTCTCCCAATCTTTCTCCCAAAAGAGACCTTTATACCGGCTATATTTCCCACTCATCGACCCCCAAAATATCCACCCGATCTTCCTTTAATAACGCGATTGAATACAGTCCTTGTAATATACCTCTTCCTTCCCAATTTTCCTTGTAGTCCAAACCCGGATATATCTTCCAGATTATACCCACGTCTCGTCGCTCTAAAGGATCTCATCCCATTACTCGTCCGTCCAATTCTTATACTCTTCAGCCCATTTAAGTCTCTTCTTCCTATTCTCGTCAGAAAGAGGAGGCTTTCTCCGTTTAACCCGGCGGACATAACCTTCCTTCTTAAATGCCGTACATATAGCCCATTCCCCACAATCTAAGCCAAGGATTCCAGGGATCTCAATCCACGGCGTATCGCGATTCTCTTCGGAGACTGTAACCCATTGAATTAGCCTCTTTCTTTGAGGGGTATTGAGGATAACTCTCCGGCCGGTTCTTCGTTTTTGAGGTGTGAGACAATGGGTAAGTACGTGGCAGACCTGCTTATACGTGTGGCCCGTTTGAAGGCAGATTTGATCGCGAGTAAAATTGGCATCAAAGAAGAGAGTTTGGATACGAAGCCTTTGATCGCGTATAAGCTCCGGTTGTCTTGGTTGCTTTGGGACAGGGAGTGAGAGCGATATTATCGACATGTTGAATACTGCTGTTCCCAGTACAAAATTAAGTGGTAAAAGCAGCGGGTATGCATTTTAAGTTCATTGGGTGGCCCCCCCTGTCTAGTCTAGAACCTGCTAGAAACCAATTAACCTCTGTTTCCCCGAGTACCATAGTAGGGATACAAGTAAATAAGTGCACCCCTGGGGGTTGTAGAGCACAGACAAACCGGGAGCCTTGGACCAATGACTGTCCTCTTTTAACAGATTTTGTTAGTAGAAAGTGCTAGAAGTAGAAACCCTCAGGGGTGTACCTATTCATCCTTGAACGAGTACCTTTGGCGACGGCCCCTTTTTAACCGAACCAATGACTTTGCTTCACACACCCGACGGGGCGTTCAATCAGCAGACTCAAATCACCACATTAGCACGCCAAATATGTACTTCGTATCAGGCCAAATAATTCCAAGACATGAAAGTTCTGCTTTACCTTAAGAGGTAGTAAATGAGTGAAATCCAAAAGTGCTATTGGTTGATCCCCCTTGTTAGAGCAGAATATTCCAGAAAATGTTTTGGAATTATTCGGCCGAGTACAGAGGTCCCGGCCATAAGTCTTGCAACTACCAGGGTTAACGCCACTTCTCGCTTATAGTAGCAGGGGTGTTGCACGGCAACGAAGGGTTGCTGTAGCTACAGGGCCATACACGCCTCTCATGGCTCCAATATAGCGCACAGGCCCTAGAATATCGCTAAAGCAGGTGCTCCTTCAGGCTTTCGAGCCCCTGAGCGTTGTTGCTGTGCCAGACCTATGTGGCGTCCTGAGGCTTGGCGCTCACCCCTGCCGGTTGCAAGACTTATGGCGGGGACCTCCGTACCATAGTAGCTTACTAATAAATTGCTACGGAAAGATACATACTGTGGTCTAAGGATAAATAATTGTACCCCTGAGGGTTCTAGAGCACAGACCGAGCAGGGGCTTTCAACCAATAGCTGAGCTGATTCTACCAAGTTTGTATGTGGAACTTACTAGAAGTATCAACCCTCAGGGGTACAATTATTTATCCTTAGACCCCAGTATACTGGTTGGCGCAGCAGGGGCCTCTTGTTAGCTCGGCCAGTGTCTCGCTGGACGAGGGGATAGAATGTAGCTACAAGTATT
The DNA here is from genome assembly GCA_002865625.1 of Hyaloscypha hepaticicola. Taxonomy (NCBI): domain Eukaryota; kingdom Fungi; phylum Ascomycota; class Leotiomycetes; order Helotiales; family Hyaloscyphaceae; genus Hyaloscypha; species Hyaloscypha hepaticicola. The sequence continues at coordinate 113,552 of KZ613557.1, forward strand.
GCTCTCCTACTGGTTGGACTGTTAACGTATGAGAGGCGGGACGGCATGCTGCACCACAGCTCACTGCAATACAGTCGCATGCATATCGTTAGCAGTGAGTTGTTCGGTGTGACACTGAACGCGGCCAATGATTTAATTGATTCGTGAGACATGGCTTGCGAGCTGAAATTGAAGGCTGAAAGAAACCACCAAAGCGTTTTCCTCCGCACTTCGATGGATCCCCAACGTGGAAAATATTCTTTCTCTCCTTAAAATCATCAACCGGAGGCCGGCAGCGATAAGTCAGCGACTTTTTCATTGTGCCATTATTTCTTCGGCTATCACGCTTCCATACTCGATACAATCCGGTCATAATGGGCATCGGAATCTCCTTCAACGACTACTCCCAAAGCTTCAATTTTAGCGACTGGATTACCCTCCTAACTCTTTGTCTCGCACCGCTCATCGCCCACATCATTGCTGGTGTCCGCTCCCCGGTATGCCTCGACAGCCAAAAACTAAGCTGGCACGAGCGCATTGGTCACTACAACCCTACATCGATAATATGGCGCTACTTCGCTATCACAGATAGACGTGTTCGCGCTAAGAAATGGAACTACAATGAGATGGCGGCGAGCAACGCTTTGTTCTGGATTCACGGCAAATGGGACGGCTCCGAAGCCATGATTGAAAGGACCCGCAATTATTGTATTATGGATTCGGAAAAGGCACGTTTACGGAGGGTACAACTTGTTTCAGGCAGCACCGTTACGACAATTGTAGTTACGCTACAGGGTGTCCAGGCGTTGTATGAATTGGTTGGAGGCATCACACACAACATCGATATCGCAGTAACCATGGCCATAAACAACATCTTCTTTCCACTTGCTGTGATCGGCCTTCTCAGACTACCCGCAGCTATCTGGCTAACAGATGACTATGCATACACCACGATGGAAGTGGGAAGCACGAGGGGAGCAGAAATTGTGATCGGATCAGACGTCAAGACCGCAGCAGACAGCACGACCCGAGCTCTGGACGCGCAAGACAACACACATCAAGACAACACGCATCAAGACAACACACATCAAGACAAGCCCTTCCACGCGCCGCACGGACGGAGAGGGTTAACCGTGCGAGCGCTCTTTCTACTCCTGACTATCGGCCTTTTGATTATTAGTATCCTGTCTCTATCTCCCTGGAGTGTAACCCACTACTCGGCTACAACCTTTTCCATCAGTGTATTCTACATCATATTTACCGGCGTCACCGTTATCTTGCTAGTCGTGTACAACCTGCTTGGAAAGTCCACCACAACCATTATCCCCTGCATATGTGATGGGTGGTACAAGATATACACATGCGCCCTCTACTTCGTGATGCTCATACTGATTACAATCGCAGCGCTGAACACTAGGAGGACGCCCTGTGGTCGCTATACTAGCTTTAGCCCTGGTCACGACGCGTACTCGGTGTTGTGCGGATCTTCCACGTATGTCGAGGAGGCAAGCTCTCTTGGGGTCGATATGCCATATCAGAATGGTAGCGCAGCCCGCGTCAATCTGGCGATTCCGTTAGCGTATTATTCATATGGATTGGCAACTGTGGTTGAAAGCGGGCTTATCGCAGTGCAGGGCTTCGATGGATGGTGTGAGCTGATATCTCTCAACAATACCATCGAGCTCTTTGAACGATTCAGTCAACCGAGTTGAGAACTCGGTTGGTATTTTATCGCGTAATGCGTGACTTTTCGGTGAGCAAAGGAATGGTTGTGGAGATTAGAGAAGGATTGGATTGAGAATAGTTGAGTTCTGCTTTGTGGCGGTCCACCTTACGAGGTTAACGCGGTCGTGGGTAGGAGGGCACGTTACATATTGCAATCGCTCATGGTAGGCGAGCGAGGTTTACTCTGCGTAATAAAGCGTGTGATAGGATGTTGTTACTGAGTAGCAAGCTTTATTACTTCCGAAACAATTTACATTGACGACGACTTGACGAATAAGATCATTTTTGCTTTACAAGAGGTGTTGATCCCTACCGAAGGAACCTACACCGCATACCAAGACCTGGCTAACCACTAGATGGGCATAGACCAGAGATAGCACGACATCAATGCCATAAAGGGGAGTTGTGATTGTTTACAACGTCACTTCAATCACTTGACACCCGTCACGCCAGTCATAACGTGAGCCGTGATTCTCTGTTACCTGCCAACAATTTGGCACTCGATCATCATATATTGGAAGATATATGATGTCGGAGAGGTGATCAACACGAATCCCATAATCTCCATCGGACATCAACTTTAAGTATGGTTCTTTGACAATTAGAACCGTTCCTTCCGCAAGAACCTCTTCCGTTGCGCGCTCATTCTCCGGTTCTTGATACTATAGCTGCAACATGAGAACGTCCTTCTCATCTTCCACAATGGCCATGACAGCAGTCATTCTATCTGGCGGGGTAACCGACCGCAGTAGGAGGTAGGTACGGAAGGGGGGTGGACAAAAGTCATGACCACCCCCCTGGTTCTGCCACCGCTAGAAGTGGAAATTTGTGGGGCAAAAGCCAACATATATTACTTTGATTGGCTCAAATGCCTCACCGCCTTGCCACGGGTGTTCATGACTTTCGTCAACCCCCTTCCGTACAATCGGGTCGCATAAGTATTTGTCACGTGACGTGACATTCGGCTAGGAACTGTTGCACTTTGGATGGAGGTTGACGACTTGATTTGGAGTAACAGTGGGGTGAAACCTCTATATATACATCCAGTATACAAGCCACAGCTGTACAGCGTACACTGTATCACAGATTCCAACAGGAACCGAATACTAAGAGCATGTGCCATTGCTCCTTCTGCAAGAAAAGCAACGCAAACCAACTTGGCCCGAAAGCACTCACAGCAGACAAGATCATTCACTTGCTAGGGACAATAAAGGGTACTACTGCTCTGGCAGACTGGATCACAAAGCTCACGGTTCTTTATAGACACTTGCAAACCACATGCTAGGCTAAAGACCCCTCTTAGCCCATTGCACACGCCTATAGTCTTCTTCTTTCCTTTCCTCACTTTCCTTACCTCTTTTACACTTATAATGGACGGTAGTAGCGAGCAGACCGGGGGTAGCGGGTCACAGGCAGGGGGACCGACTGCAACGGGGGCAGTAAAACACACCCGTAACAACGAATAACCGCAGACAGTTATAGAACTGTAGAAATACAGCTGTGTCTAAAACAAATTGTAATAGTTAAAAGTAGCTAGAACTGACTATGTGGCCCTTACGGCCTATAGCGTCTTATAGTCCTACGAGATCAGGGCAAAATTTAATATTTAATATTTTACGGCTTTATATAAGTTCTAGAGAAAATATTAAATTTTGCCCTGATCTCGCAAGGGCGAGATTAAATTTTATTTTAAAAGGTAAGGCATTTAATAAACCGGCATTGTGACGGCACGTGTCACATGCTTACCGCACTACCGGTTTCAGGCTGAGGATCCGATATCTGGCGATGCGATAACGTCTCAAGTTAAGGGAACAGGTCTCAGGCTTACAGTTTAAGAACTTCTCTTCCTTCGACCTTCTCTTTTCTCCTTAGCTTTAAGTTTTAGTTAGACCTTGAAATTGAGATCTTTGGCTTACGACCTCTACTCCGTTCCTGCCGTTACAGGTATATAAGTTAAAAGATCCTATTATTATATAATATAAATTTAAGCACCTTGGATTTAAGTACCTTAATTATAAGTGTGACAGTCGGGATGCCCGTTATATGATTAACTTGATTGTGATTGTATTGGTTTCAAGTTGAGGGAACCGATATCTATAACGTTAACGTTTCAGGCTAAGGGCATGGGCAGGCATTGGGAGGGCATAAGACACTTCTCTCTTCTTGACTTCTCTTCTCTTCTCTTCTCCTTAACTTAATATTCTCAATACAACTGGATCACTGAACGCTGTGCCTCGACTCTTTGCGGTACTTCCTGCCGTTATAATAAGTTATATTATATTCGCAAGCTCGCGCAACGTGACGTGTAAGCGGCCAAGAGTTTAATTTTAAGAATTTTTATTTAAAAGAGCCTTTTTCGTTAAATCGCGAGCTTGATTTACTCTTTTATTACATTCTCGATAAGCGTTATAAGTCTAAAACTAGCCAAACTCTTTAAGAGACTTCTTTTAGTTATAAGAAGAATAGTATTATTCTTCTTATAAACCCGTAAAGCTCTCTTGGTCTTCTTGCGGACTCGTATAACCTCCGCAACCCACCTGTAAGCCCGTTAAGCTCTCTTCCCCACCCGTAACTTCCTCTTAGCTCTTGGTTTCGCTCATAAAGCCCTCCCAACCCTCCTTCTCTCCTTACTTTACCTAGTACTCAATTGCACTCGTAGAACCCTCACAATCTTGCCCCTCTCCTACTTCCCCCAACCCTCAATTATACCCGTAAAGCCCATTCAATCCTGTTCCTCTCCTTAATCCTCTCCTTGCTCCTTCCTATCCTAGTCCATCTCGCGGATCCGTATCACTTACCTATTACCGATATAAACCTACCCTTAACACGCCGTTCCAGTTCTCTTTTAAGACTATATACTCCTCCTCACGTAGCGGCCCAAGCTAGTCCGCGTAAATCTTCACTCCTCTACTACTCACTATTATCATTTCTACTTACCGCTACCTTCTCTCCTTCTCTCCTTATATCTATACCCGTAAAGCCTTCTCCATAACCCGTTACGCCCGTTAAAATCTCCATGCTCGTGTATTTTGTGAAATCATTCCCTTTTATGTCCGAAAGGAGTCCCATTATAGTACCTCGCTAACAGAGTGTATATATACCCGTAAAGAAATCCAGTTAAGAGAGAACTCGACTACGGAGTCTTGATTAATAGGGAAGGGGAGTGTAAAGTATAAAGGAGATTTTTAGTGATCTTGTTTAAGTCAAAACGCGTGACTCGTATTTCTCAAGGTGTACTAAAAGCCAATCACTTAAAGTAGTTCGATTGTAATATAATATTATATTTTAAATATTTATTAATTATTAAATAAAGTATTTATTATTTAAATAAAAAATAAATTATTATAATAATTATATAAATTATAATAATATAATAATTATAATATAATTATAAAAGTATTAAAAAGATAAAAATGCCTTTAAATAATAGATTTAAAAGTTAGATTTTCGTTGAGTACACTCCTCTAGAACAGGGGTTTTTACTAATAAGGGACACTAAAGTCTTGGCAAAAAAAGATAAGGTTTCTGCAAGATTAGTGACATGAATCTCCTGTTTGGGCCTAGTATGGGCCCTTAAGCTAATAAGAGCCCTTAAATCCAAGGGGATAATTTCCCGAATTTAAAATCACATTCTTATTTAATACACTAGCACTTGATAAATCACGTGATATTAGTCTAATTTAAATTATAGACCTAAAATAGGCCTATTTAGGAAAAATAAAATCACGTGCTTAGCCTTATTATTAAGAAAGTTCTAATTTTTTTAAAATTTAAACCCGATATTGAGATTTTGAAGTACAGTTATAATAATATTATTATATATAATAGGAATACCAAAATCATAATTTCCATTACTTATTTAAGACTTAAAATACCGTTTTAATAAATGGCATTATAAGGATTCCTTTTAATTAGTAATTTGAAACTAATTAATAGATTACTAGAGAAAAAAATTATATATAATTTAGACTATTATTCGTAATGATTTAATTTTTAAAAAAATGGATACGGAAAATGAGTACAAAATGGGTATATAGGAGTTGTATAGGTATGACGGCCTTAAATTTAAGAGTCTTTACAATTTGTATCATTTATTTAATACTTAAAATACTGTATTAATTAAGTGCTTTATATGGATTTCATTTGACTAGTAATTTGGGCCTAGTTAATAGGTTATTAGGAAAAAAAATTACACGTGATTCGGACTATTATTCGTAATGATTTATTTTTTTAAAAAATGGGTGCCGAAAATGAGTGCGAAATGGATGCGAAATGGGTGCACGGGAGTTATATAAGTACAGCGGCCTTAAATTTAAGAGTCTTCACGATTTGTATCACTTATTTAATACTTAAAATACTATATTAATTAAGTACTTTATATGGATTTCGTTTGACTAGTAATTTAAGTCTAGTTAATGGACTACTAGGGAAAAAAATTACACGTGATTTAGACTATTATTCGTGATAATTTAATTTTTTTAAAAATGAGTACGGAAAATGAATACAAAATGAGTATACGAGAGTTATATAAGTGTAATGGCTTTAAATTTAAGGGTTTTCACGATTTGTATTACTTATTTAATACTTAAAATATTATATAATATAATCGAGCCTTCGGTCGATTCAAGAGTCTTTAAATCAAGGTTTGCTTTTTTTATAAAGGTTTAAATTTAATAAAAAGTAAAAAATTAAAAAATTCGAGTATATCTTTAAAAACAAAAAA
>KZ613558.1:0-18473 GCA_002865625.1 Hyaloscypha hepaticicola
TTACTTTTTATTAAATTTAAACCTTTATAAAAAAAGCAAACCTTGATTTAAAGGCTCTTGAATCGACCGAAGGCTCGATCATGCTATATAATATTTAAACTTTAATATAAAAAAAGAATTAAACTTTAAGGATAAGAAGAATATTATTAAGGAGATTATAAATTATATTATTTATAATCTCTTTAAAAATAAGTTATTTTATAAATAATATTTATAATAATTTAATAAATTCTTATTCTTTAAAAAGATTAATAATTATAATAAAGTTTTCAAGTAAATTATTATTATTTATTAAATAATTAAATATAAGAATAATATTTATTACATTTAAATAAACTTTAATATTAAAGCCTTTTTCCAAAATGATTTATAAATCCTTTAATATTAAAAGGAGAATATATTTATTTATTAATTTTTTTTAAAATATATATTAAAACTCGAATAATTAATTAATTTTTTAAGAGTTTTTATAAAATAAATAATAATTATTTATAAAGATTTCTGGAATTGAATTAATAAGAAAGGAATAAAGTTTATACTTATAATTAAAATAAAAATATTATATTTTTATTATTAATAAGATATATTAAAAGATTAAGGAAAATTCCCAAATTTTTTATTTTATAATAATAATTCAATTATTATAAATAAACTCTTTAATTTAATTATTTATATATATATATATATATTAAATAATAATAATAGTCTTTTTATAATATATTTATAATTAATAAAGTATTTTAATTTTAAATATAATTATTTAATATTTTATAAAAGGGATTTATTAAATTATAAAAGTTTATAAAATATTAAAGTGATTTTCTTTAATTAAAATATAAAGTGAAATTATATTATTCTTAAAAATATTATTAAATTTAATAAATTTATAAAAAAGACTTTTAAAAAGTCGAAATTTATTAATCTTATTAAAGAGATTAATAAAAAGAAATTATTATTAAAATATTTAAAACTTCTTAATAAAATAAACTCGTTTTAATAAAGTATTAAAATATTAAAAGAGAATAAATTAATCTTTTATAAGTTTTATATCTTTTAAGAATTTATTTATTAATTAAAATACTCTTGAGTTTTTATTTTTATTTTATTTATATTTATAAAAAAAGATAATATAATTATAAATAATATTTTTTATTAAAATATTATAATTTTATATAATATTAAAAAGTTTTAAAAATTAATAAATTTAAATTTATAAAATATAATATTTCTTTTTTATAAAATATAAAATTAAATAGTTTTAATAATTTTCTTAATATAATTTATTATATTAAATATTTTAAAAATAATATATTCTTTTATAATTTTATAAACTTATATTTATAATAATATAATAAATTAATAAAATTATACAAAACTTGAAAAATCAAAATTATAATTATTATAAAAAGGGGATTTCAAATATTTAAAATCTTAAAAATAAAGATATTTAAGAATAATAAATCTTATTTTCATTTTTTAAAAAGTAAAAGAATAATTAATAAAAATAATTAAAATTTCTTAAATATACCTTTAAATAATAGATTTAAAGATTAGATTTTCGCTTAGTTCACCTATACTAGAACAGGGATTTTTACTAATAAGGGACACTAAAGTCTTGGCAAAAAAAGATAAGGTTTCTACAAGATTAGTGATGTAAATCTCCTATTTGGGCCTAGTGTGGGCCCTTGGGCCAATAAGAGCCCTTAAATCCAAGGGAGTAATCTCCCGTCTTTAAAATCACGTTCTTATTTAATGCGCTAGCATTTAATAAGTCACGTGATTTACGTCTAATCTAAATTATAGACCTAAACTAGACCTATTTCGGAAAATTAAAATCACGTGCTTAGCCTTATCATTAAAGAAGTTATAATTTTTTAAAAAAATTAAAACCGATATTAAGGTTTTGAAGTGTAATTGTAATAATATTATTGTGTATAGTAGGAATACCAAAATCACGATTTCCATCACTTATTTAAGACTTAAAATGCCGCCTTAATTAACCGCATTATAAGGATTCCGTTTAACTAGTAATTTGAAGCTAATTAATAGGTTACTAGGAAAAAAAATTATACGTAATTTAGACCATTATTCGTAATAATTTAATTTTTTAAAAAATGGGTGCGGAAAATGTATACGAAATGAGTGCACGGGAGTTGTGTAGATACGGCGGCCTTAAATTTAAGGGTCTTCACGATTTCCATCACTTATTTAATACTTAAAATATCACCTTAATTAAGTGTCTTACGGGGATTTCGTTTGACTAGTAATTTAGGCCTAGTTACTGGGTTATTGAGAAGAAAGTTTACACGTGATTCAGACTATTATTCGTGATAATTTAATTTTTTAAAAAATGGGTACGGAAAATGGATGCGAAATGGATGCGAAATGAGTACACGGGAGTTGTGTAAGTGCAGCGGCCTTAAATTTAAGGGTCTCCACGATTTTCACCACTTATTTAACACTTAAAATGCCGTATTAATTAAGTGCCTTATATGGATTTCGTTTGACTAGTGATTTAGGCCTAGTTAATGGGTTATTAGGAAAAAAATTTGCACGTGATTCGGACTGTTATTCGTAATGATTTAATTTTTTAAAAAATAGGTACGGAAAATGAGTATTATAATAGTCGGGATACCCGTTATATTATTAACTTAACTGGATTATATTGGTTTTAGATTAAGAGAACCGACTTCTAGAAACCGATATCTATAATACTAATATTTCAAGTTAAGGATATAAGTAAGTAAATGAATTCTATAAGAGAGATAATCCTTAATCCTTATAATACTCTTATATTAACTATTCCAAAATATTAAGTATTCTCAAGAAGAAAAATGAGAATTCAATTTTATATTAACTCTTCTTTAAATAAGGAATATAGTTATAATTATAATTATATTAATATTTATTCTTTATCCCTTATTATTAAAAGACTTGATTTCTTTATATTTTTATTAAAATTTATACTTTCTTATATATTATCTCGCGACCCTTTTAGTTCCCGGTTTATTATATATAAGAAATATAACTATTATTACTTAATCTCGCATTCCCATTATACTTATTTAAAAGTATATCCTCAATCAATTATATAAACCCTTCTATAAAATATCCCTTAAAACACCTAGTTATAACTCGCAAATAAATCACAATTAACTTTATTAAGAATACTATAACGGGATTGGCCTTATTATATACAATTTTGGTATTTTCAATCAATTTTAAGAGGATTATACTATAATAATACAAAGATTATTATATGGCCATTAAGGTTCAAGATATAAGGGCTAACTCCTAATATAACTTATAAGATAACTTTATACTTCTTTACTTTAATTTACTATTCAGTCTTCTCTAGTTTTGAGTTTCTTCATTATTATTATATACTTATATTAAACTATTATTTTATCATTTTGAGATTATATAATTTTAAACTTTATTATAGAATCTCACTTACTATTATATCTTCCCCCCTATAATACCTAAGGCTCCCAAAGCTTCTAGGAGCTAGTAATACCAGGAGCCAGTAACGCCCACGAACTTACAATATCTAGGAGCTAACAATACCGGGAATTAGTAACGCCAAAAGCCGGCAACGCCAGGAGATAGTAACTCCCACGAACTTGTAATATCTAAGAGCCAGTAACGCCCACGAACTTGCAATACGGTACCTAGGAGCCAGTAATGCCAGGAGCTAGTAACGCCCACGAACCTGTAGTACCTAGGAGCCAACAACACCAGGAGCTAATAACGCCCACGAACCTGCAATATCTAGGAGCCAGTAACGCCAGGAGATAGCAACGCCCACGAATTTGTAATATCTAAGAGCTAGTAACGCCCACGAACTTGCAATACCTAGGAGCTAATAACGCTCACGAACTTGCAATATCTAGGAGCCTGTAATGCCAGGAGCCTTAACGTCAAGAACAGAACGAGGATCCAGGAACAAAATACCAGGAACAAGGAGTAAAATGTCCAGTAAGTAACAAGTATAATATCCAAGAACGAGAATCCAAGAATAAAATGCCCAGCAAGCAGCAAGTACAATATCCAAGAACGAGGATCTAGGAATAAAACACCTAGCAAGTAACAAGCACAATATCTAGGAACGAGGAGCCAGGAACAAAACGCCCTAGAATAAAAAATCTAGCAAGCAGTAAGTATAATATCCAGGAACGAGAAGCCAAGAACAAAACGCCTAGCAAGTAGTAAGTATAATACCCAACAGATATAATACCCTTTAACACTTTAGGGCAATAACCTACAAGCCCTACTCCCTATAATATGGCCTGTAATATAGCCTATAATATTCCCACTATACCAGTACTCCCAAAACTCGTGCTCACCACTAGTTGAGAGGTTATAAAACACTCTCTCTCCTTGACTTCTCTTCTCTTCTCTTCTCCTTAACTTAATATTCTCAATACAACTGGATCACTAAATACTGTATCTCGACCTTTATAATACTTCTTATTATTACACGAATAAAAACCTTTTCACTATACCTTTTAGGCCTAAAATACTATACTTGTAATAATTAAATTTAAACTCTTATAAATAATATAACCTTGATTTAAAGGCTCTTAAATCGACCGAAGGCTCGATTATATTATTTATAATAATTTATTATATATTAGTTAATATTACTTTCTTAAATTAATTATTAATAATAATATTTCGTGAATATTTTCATTTTTGTCTTTCTCGAATATATTATTATTATAATATTATAAATTTATTAAAGTAAATAAGTCTTTAAATTATTATAATTATTTAATATTATTAATTTCTTATTATAAAATAATAATCTATTAATTAATTCTTAAAAGGAAATATTATTCCGGGTCTTAATATATTCTTTATTAAAGTCTAGATTTATATAATTTATTTATAATATTTCCTATATTACTTTTAAGTCTTTAATAAGGTTTTTAATAAAAGTCTCATTTTGATTATTTTATATTTTAATTAATATTAAGACTATTTTAAGAAAAAGAATAATTCTTATCTTTTTAATCTCTTTTATTACTTTTTATATAAATATAAACTTATTCTTATATAATAAGATATTAATAATAATATTTTTTTTATTAAAATAATAAATAATTTAAAAGTGAAATTATAAGAATATACTTATTTATCGAATTTATTATTCGTTTAATAGTCTCTTTATTCCGAAATATTCAAGTACTTTATAATTTATAATAATTATAAAATATAATAAACTAGTAAATTTTATTTATTATTCCTTAAATATTAAAATAATTATAAAGAGTTCTTTATTATAAATCTTATAATAAGTCTTTATTCCTTAAAAGGCTTTTAAATAAAAAGTAATAAAATATTACTTATTATCTTATAAGTACTTTTAAGAAATCACACTTGTAATAATTAAATTCAAGTAATTAATCTTAATTTTAGTTTCCCGATTATATTAAAAGTAAAGAAATATAAGAATTGATATAAGTATAACTTTTAATTAATAAAAAGTATTTAATTATTCCTTATTCAATTCCAGTTTTAATAGTTTATTCTTTTTTATTAAATAATTAAAAGACTTGGAAATATATTTATATATTTAAATAAATCTTTAATAAAAGTTATAAAATTTTAAAAATATTTGAATTTCCTTTTTTATTAAAAGTATTTTTTAATTTCGAATAATAATAATTTTAATAAAGTTTATTTATATATTATAATCCGATATTTTAAAATTTAAAAATATTATTTTAATAATCTTAAACTTATATTTACGGATATTAATTTATAATCTTATTTCTTAAAGTTTTTATAAAATTATTTTAATATATTATTAATATTTATTTTTATTTTTAAAGAAAATAAATATATTATTAATATATATTAAATAAAAGTCATTTAAATAATTTATAAGAATAGTATTAATATATTATTAAAATATTATTAAATTATTATATAGTTTAAAGAAGAGAAAAATCGGTTTAAAAGAATTATATCTCGTTCGGAATATTATTTATATTATAAATTCAAGTTTTATATAAATATAATTAAAAGTGTATCTTATATTAAATTTCGTGAATATTAATAAATTAACTAGTTTATCAAGGATCTTAATAATTAAGAATAAGAGATATTAATTCTTTTTTATTAAAGTATTAAATTAATAATAATTAATATAAAAATATAAATTTCCATTTTTCTTTTTTATAAATAAGACTAGTAATAAGTATAAGGAATTTAATAGTTTAATAAAACCCTTCTTTAAATTCTTTATTAAATATTCCTTTATTTTTTCGAGTTCCGGAATATTCATTTTATATAAATAAACTATTATTATAAAGGGCTTTAACTTATCGAATCTCAATTTGTAATCGAATAGTCAAGATTAAGAAAGTATATTTGTAATTCTTTTCGAGAAGATATTAATTAATTTATATAATCAAGAGAGTAAAACAGTTTTTAATTTCTCGATTTCGATAATATTCGAAATTATAATATTATTAAAAGTATCTTATTCCTTTTTATTAAGTGAATATATCACTTTCTTGACTAAAGTATAATATCTTATAAATTAAGTCTTTTTTAATTATTTGAGTATAATTGTTTATTAAAAAAGAGACTTATACTTAACTTTTTTTAAAATATAATCGATCTCGTTAATAGTTATAGATTTGTTATAATTATTAGTCTCTTTTACACTTATTTAAAATAAAGCAATTCCGATTAAATAAATAAAGTTATTATATTAATTATTAATATTAAAGGTATTAAGGTCTAGTTTCTTCTTTTATTATTAATATTTAATCTTTTATATTTGGAGATTATTAAATAATAGTTTAGATTATCTTTCCTTGATTTCTTATCGAGGATTTATACTTATATTCTTAAAAACTTAAATAAGTATATTTATTAATTTATCTTTTTATTAATAATTCTTCTTGAGGAACCGGTCTTATTAATTTAAATTCTATTAGTTTAACTTGTAATCTTTTAATTAATAAAGGCAATTCTATTAGTAAATCCGATAAAATATTATACTTTATAAATTACTTTTTATTAAATATAAAATTATAAAAGTCAAGTTTAATAATAAAGAGATATTATCGGGATTGTTTATATTTATCGAATTCCAGATTTAACTCGATAATCTATTAAATAACTTTACTAGATTAATTATCGAATCCTTATAAGAGGATCAATTACTTGAATTTATATATTAATATATATAATATATTTATTAATAAGTAAATGAGATTTTGATTAATTAAAATATAAGTATTCGTTCCGGTATTCACTAGAATATTAAAGATTCTAGTTTTGTTTTTTTAATTTATTTTATAATTAATAAGAAATTATCTTTTATTAATAAATTAAATTAAATTAATAAATCCTTAATAAAGATATTACTTTAAATTAATTATCTTTAATCCTAGAATTAAACTTTTCCCGAATTATTATTAAAGGTTTTATTATTTAATAAATATTAATATATATTCTTATTATTCAAATCTTGTTTATTATTTTTAAAATCAGATTAGTCTTTTTTAATAAATATAAATTTATTTAAATCCGGATAGTTCTTCTTTTAATATTTTATCTTATTATATTAAAAGTAATATAAATTATTTAATTTCTTGGTCTTATTCTCGTTTTCTCAATAAGGTAATTTCCTTAATCGAGTAAATATTAAATATATAATAATAAGAATATTATAAGATTTATTTATATATTATAAACCGGAGATTATATATTAATAAATAGTTTTAACTTATTAATTCTCTCGGTTTTATTAGTTTTTAATAAAGAGAAATTTATTTTCTTATTTTATATATTATTTAATTAAGTCCTTAATTAAATCGAATTTCTTATTTTTTAAACTCTTTAATAATTTGATATTTATTTTATTTAATAGATTATTATATTAATTCTTTAATAATTTATTATAATACTCACAATCTATTATAATAAAAGTAAACTTTAATATATTAAGGATTTAAAGGGTTTTAAACAAGAAGTTAAAATAAGTTCAATAAGTATTATCGAGTAATACTTAAAAGTATTATATAATTACAAGTATATAAGAAATATTATTTAAATTGAATATAAAACTCTTATTTATCAAGGAATCCTTTCGATTATATAATTTATTATATTATATAAAGTCTTATTTCGTAAAGTCCTTAATAATAAAATCGGATTCCCTTACGAGGACTCCTTCGACAAGGACTCTATTTCGTGGTGGACCCCATCACGTGACTTTCCTTCATATAATCTCGTTATATGCCATTGAGTTCTCTATAATATGAGTCCCTTATACTTGAGTCTCAAGTCGTAATAATAGTTTATAACATTTATTTAATTTAATTATAAGATAAATAAAGTCTATTCAAAAGATAAGAAAAGACTTATCCCTTTACTTGAACTTTTAATAATTCTCTTTGACTTATTATTTAATCATTTCCTTATTCTTATTATAAGTTTAATAAAAGATTTTGAAGATCTGTTTAATTTTTATAATTAAAATAATTAAACCGAATTATAGTTTATTATAAATAAAGTCTTTAAAGTCTCTAGTTACTAGTCGAGTTATATAAATAATCTTGAGAGTATTATTATTAAATTTAAAGAAGTTTTGTATTAGTTTATTTTATATATTAAAAGTCTAGTCTTTAATAAAATAGTTATTCCTTCTTATAAAGGGAATAGAGTCCTTAATCTTAATAAATTATTAATAATCAAGTAAATTCTCGATTATATAAATAAAAGGGATTATAAAAACCTTCCTTTAATTATTCTATAAAGTTTTTGAGAATTCATTTCGATTTTTATATAAATCTATTTATTTTTTCTTTTATTTTATTATCTCCATTTGAATCAATTATTCCTTTTCTTAAAAGCGGATAATAAGGACTTTATATTTATTATTTTAATTAATAAATATATAAATTTGATTAATAAGACATTTAATATAATTATAAAAACTTTAATCGGATTTTATTCATTTATTAACAATTCTTATAAAGTGATTAACTAGTATTTAATAGACTCTTATCTTTTAATTTTATTTTATTACTTTTGGATATTCTTTTAAGACTTTATTTTCCAGATTAATAAATAATACTTTATTATTATCTCTTAAAATAATAATCAAATAGTCCTCTCGATATTAAAGATTTATAATATTAAATTCCTCCTTTTTAATCTTATCCCGTTATTATCCCTTATTCTTAAAATCAAGACAAGTAAACTAGGGAATATCTTCTTAAAGAGTATTATTCAATTTAGTCTTATTAATATCCGATTTATAATAAATATTTATTATAATAAGGTATTAAACTAAATCCTAGTCCAAGAATAATAAACTAAAACTAATAATTATTCTTTCTTATTTAAAATTAATAAACTGAAATTAATTATTAAATCCTTTCTTATTTGAAATTAATAAATTAAAATCAATTATCGAATCTTTTATTATTTTAAATTAATAAAGGGAAACTAATTATTATTTTACTTTAAGGAAATATTATTTATTTTAATTAAGGATCGAATTCCAAGATTAATTAAATTATAAAAAATAAGAATATTATTTATTTTAATTAAGAATTAAATTCCGAGATTAATTAAATTATAGAAAATATTAATTATTCTTTATTTTAAGTTAATAAAGGATTAATTATTATTCTATTTTATTTTAAGTTAATAGACTTAAACTGATTATTAATAATTAATAAAACTGAGTTTAATTAATTAATTTCTTTAAAGATTTATAATTCAAGAAGATTTCGAATATTAAGGATAATATTTTATTATTATTCTTTAAAAACAATCCGGGTCCTTTACTAGAGAGTATCTTAATTACTTTTATAAACTGGTATAAGTGAATTTAATATTATATAATAATTGAATTATTATAAAAGTTAAAATATAATATTTAATTAAATTTAAATATAATTGAAAATATTAAATTAAGGAAATTAAAAAGCGAGGGGAACCTCGACCTTTAAGTATAATTTATTTATTTAATATATTTGAGACTATAATATTTAATATTATAATATATATAAAGTATAATAAATATTATAATAATATTAATTATTATAATTATAATAAAATAAAAAAAGATAATTAAAGAGAGTTTTGATATTATTAATAAGATAATCGATAATATAATTAAGACTATAATATTCTCTTATTGGAATTAATATTCTTATAAAGAAATATTTAAAGAATAATTATATATTAAATATAATTTTATATATTTATATAATAAGGATTTAAAACCCTTAAATAATAAAATCTTTTTAATATAATAAATTTCTTATTATAAAGAAACAAATATTAATATTTATTTAATTATTAATAAATATATAAGTAAATTTATTAAATATTATTATATAAGTTAAATTAATATTTATATAAAATTATTTAAATATTACTTTTCTTTTAAAAAAAACAAGTTTTCCTTATTTATTAAACCTTATTATTACTTGATTAAATAATATAATAGTATGAGACTCGGACTATTCCCGGGGCCTTATTAAATTAAATTAACTTATCACGTATAATATCACGTGTAGTATCACGTGTATAATACTCAATTACTTTAGAATATTTTAAAGTAATTGAGTTGAGTATTAAATAGAGTATAAGTAATGAGAAATATAATTGAGTAAAATATAAGTAAGGCCCATTACTCTATTCTCTACTCTATTTTACTTATTTCCCATACTAGTCCAGACGAGTTGATGCCACCGGTGATTTCTATCTAATAACTGCACCTCTGATAGTCTCGCCGGTTTTTTTGAATACGGCTATATTGTCCAGTTAAATATGTATTTCCAATCAAGGTTAAGTGGACATGGGTTATATAATAAGAGATCAGGTGGACGAAGAGGATTGAGATACGTGATAATAAACACGAGGGATAGTATTATATATGGGGACACTAGAATATTCCAGGAGCCAAACTACTCCCAGAATCTTTCTTCCCGGGAGCTAAAACGATCCCGTGAGCTTACAGGCTTCCAGGATCTTTGCTCCTGGAATCCACCATAATTCTGGAAGCCTTCCTCCCAAGAGTCCTGCTATTCCTGGAAGTATATGGGTTCCTGGAATCACCAAGAAGCCGTTTGTAGAGAATGTTGTTTCTGGATATGGAAGTGTTGGTTCTGGTCCACGATTATGCCGGTCGAATCAGCTAAGGTTGCCAGATACCCCTATTGTTATCGGATAATATAAATATATCTCTTCACATGGATAGCGTTGGATATGCGAGAGCTAATGGCCGCGAGACCCTATGCGAGGAGTATTTCGGTCCTCTAAGTGGCCGAAATGCACAATAACGGCCAGTCTGTTCTGTCCCTCGCTGCTAAGCCCACAACCAGGCAGTTTTGACACTCTATAGCTTTGGGATCCTACTAGTGATCGTTTCTGAGTCTCCTAGATATCTCTTGAACGTGAATGAAGGACCAGACTCGGTTATTAAGTATGGATTGAGAAAAGGATAATGAACCTTCGATCGTCCAGCCTCTTCCCCAATTACTTCAAGCCAAAGCAGTCCGAATTGTAGTAATGTAATTTGGACTGCTTTGGCTTGAAGTGTGAATAAGGTATATACGCGATTATATAATATATTAAAATATCCTATTTTAAATACAATTACTTTAAAGTATTATCTTTCAAACTAATATAATCGCAATTATAATATTCCGAATCTAAAAATAGTTTTGGGCTAAGCTTATTCACCCACAAGTGACTGTAATGTTATAAAAGGAGCGCTTTTGTGAGTGCGGGGCTGAATTGGGTCCCAAGGTACTGGCACATTCCATTTCGCTAGTGCTTGAAGGCCGGCTTTGGGAATATAGCAAGATTCGGCTTTCTAACGCCGGTGTTAAAGGGAGCAGAAATTGACTCCCCGACGCTGGCGTATCTATTGTAATAGCGCTTGAGGATCTCTGGCGTTAAAGGAGCAGAAATTGGCTCCCTGTACGGAAGGCCATAAGGATCACTCGTTCGCGCGGAAAGCGCAAAATCAAAAATCAAAAATCAAAATACAGCCCCACATAGCCCCACACCCTCAGAAAATCGTCAGCAACCCTGGTACCTCAATTTATATGGGAACCCCCGCCCAATTCATATACCTTAATTGTCCAGTGTTTGGCCTACAGTATAGCGCCAAGCCCCTGTAATTTAGGGTGCAGCCTCCCATTTAGGGCCCTTAGTACAGCGCTTAGTGTACAGCACTCGGAATATCAAAAAAAATCGCTTCCCAAAAAAATATCACGATTTTTGGGAAATAACCCGGGAATGAGCCTGGGTATCAGATAACTAAAATCACTTTTGATCTGGCGCTTTTTTAAATAAATTTTTGAGATATAAAGAGAGTCCAAAATTTGGTATTATTATACTCTTTTTTGGATTAGTACTGGTCACTCTAAAAGTCGACTTGATAACTCACCCGTTACGAGAATATTAGATAATTCGGATATTTTTAAGAAAAATACCTTATTTTATTATTTATACTTAATCTCGAATATTATCCCTGAATTCACATATCAAGAGAGTTCTCTCTACTTCAAATTAATTCATTTCCCGATTACTTTTATTATCTTTTAAAGATTTTTTTTTATATAATTTAATATATTAATATTATTTATATTATTATATTAATTTATTATTTCAATATAAGGAGTTTAATATTATTACTTCTTTAAAGGAAATATAATATTAAGAAAAGATATAATAAATATAATATTAATATATTTTTTTAATTTTCCGATCCGCTTTTATAACTTTTATATATTAAAAAAAGATTTATATTTATTTTATAAAAAATACTTATTTATTCTCTTTTAATATATTATTTTATATAAATAAGATTTACTTTCTTATAAATTTAATAATTCTTTAAATATATTAAAATTTAATACTTTTAAATTAATTTTATAATATTAATTTTATATTTAATAATTCTTCTTATATATTCTCTTTTTACTTTTAATACTCTTATTAATTTATATTTAATTCTTTAATATTAAATATAAAAAGGAAAACGAAATTATTTTAAATTAAAAGAAATTTCAAGGATAATTAAATAATTTAATTAATAATAATTATTATAATTATTAATTAATAAAAGAGATATTCGTGATTAATATAACGAGTAATAATTAAGAATATATTATAAAATATTTGTATTTTATATTTATTAATTAATAAAAAGGCCTTTTGTAATTAATATAATAATAATAAATAAGAATATATTATAAAATATCTTTATTTTATATTAATTAATTAAAAAGAGAAATATTCGTGATAATAATAATTAAAGATATATTATAAGATATCTTTATTTTATATTATAAAATGTTTTTACTTTATATAAATTCTTATTAAAAATAAATATATTATTAAGATTAATCGATTCTTTAATATAAATTAAATATTTTATTCTTTTTCTCTTTTATAAGTATTGCCTTTTTATTCTCAATTATTATCTTTATAATATTATTATTCAAATAAATTCTCTCTTATACTTTTATTTAATTTAATTATTATATTTATTTTTTATATTTAATATAAATAAAAGAAAAGGAATATTAATTACTATTATAGTTATTATTAAATAAAATTCCTTATATTTATTAAAGAGTTTTTTAATATTAAGAAAACTATTAATAAAAAGTCTTAAAAAAAGAAAAAGTCCCGTTTAATAATTATTAATAAGTATAATAATAATAATATTAATTTCGAAAATATTATTTTCAAAAATATAATATAAATTAATTAATAATTTAAAATAAAGTAAAAAACTAATTGTGAATAAAGGAAAAGAGAGAATAAATAAAAAGAAAAGGAAAAAGAAAAGAGAAAGTAAAAACTAGTTATTAATATTGCTTTTCGAGATATAAAAGATAATAAATATATAATATCTTTTTAGTTTATTTTATTCTTTCTTTAATTATTATTAACTTTTAAAATTTAATCTTAATATCTTTTTAAGAAAAAAAGAAAAGGAAATTAAATTTAATTTCTTTATAATTTTAAAATAAGACTATAATTGAAATTCGTATTATATAAAAGTTATTTATAAAGGAAATTAATTAATTAAAAAGTAAAAAGAAGAATTCTTTTAATAATTTCGAATATAATTTAATTAATATAATATCTTTATTCTTTATTTTATAAGATTTGATTTATTTTTATTACTTACCGGAAAAGACTATATTCAAAAAGATATTTATTTTATAATAATTATTTAATCTTAATCTCAATGAGTATTTTAATAATATTATAAAATGGATTAAAAAATACTTTAAAGAGTTTAATATTTGAACTAATATAATAAATATATAAAATCTTATTTTAAATAAGTTTTAATCGCTTATAATAAATTATATATTTAATAAAAGAATTATTTTAAAAGTCTTTAACTTTTTTATTTCTTATAATTAAATACGAATATTTAAAGAATATCTCGATTATATTTATTCGATTTATAAAGATATTAAAAAAGAAAAGTCTTATTTTACTTTAATATAATATATAAAATATTTATTAAAAAATAATATTAAAGAAAAGTCTTTATATTTTATTAAATTAAAATTTCCTTAAAAGTTTAATCTTATCGATTTAATAAACTTTCCTGATATTAATAATTTTTCTTTAAAGTTTAATAATCCTTTTTTAAAGTTTAATAATCAAGAAAATAATTCCGAATAAAATTTTTATAAATATTAAATTTAAAGTAATTATTTTAAATTCACTTATTTTTCTTTTTATAAAAGATTTAAATTTCTTACTCTTATTTATAAAGAATTTTCTCTTATTATTAATAATAATAATAATAATAATAAATTTAATTTTAATAATATAATTAAAATTGTTTTTAAAAAACAATTCGAAAAATTATAATAAAAAAGAAAGGAATTATTAAAAGTATAAAGAAATCTTAATAATAAATATATTAAGATTAAATTATAAAAAAATATAATTATTAAGAATAAATAAAGATTTAATAATTATATTATAAAATATTAAAAGGATATTATTAAATTAAGGAAATCCGAAAAAGTTTATATATATAAATATTAAAAATATAAGAAAATGAAAATAATTATTAAAAAGTATAAAAAGGAAATAATAAAGATTTTGAAAATTCAAGAAATATTCAAAAAAGAGAAAAATGATTAAGAAAAGTAAATAAAGGTTTTTTAAAGGATTTTCAATCGAGAAAAAGTAAATATTAAATAATTTATATAAATTATATAAAGGATAAAAGCGAAAATAATAAAAATAATAAAGGAGTATTTTTAAAAGAATATAAAATTAATATCTTTAAAAGATATAATTGAGATAAAGAATATAAAAATTATAAATTTTTAAAATAAGTTTAAAAAAGTTAATATTAATTTAAGAGTATTTATATAAAAATTGAATATAAGTTTTATTAAATATTAATAATATAATATAATAAAATAAATTAAAAATAAAAGCTTTAAAGTAATTATTTAAAATAAAAGTTATATATTTATTAAAATATTATAATATAAGAATCTCGGAATAAAAGTTTTAAATTTATTAATATTATTATAATATAAGAATTTTAAAGTAAAAGTTTTAAATTTATTAATATTTAATTAAATATTATTAAATTGTTTTTAAGGTTTATAAAAAGGGAATAAAGAGATAAAAGGTTTTAAGAATAATTTTTTATATATTATATTTTATAATTTTAATAATTTAATAATTTAAAAATTTATTAAATTAATAATATTTTATAATATTATAATTCTTTGAAAATATAAATAAAATATCTCGAAAGTGATTTATATTATTATAATTTTATATTTACTTAATTAAATTTAATCGTTTTTATAAATTTAAGGGATTATATAATTATATAATTTTATTTAATTAATTAATTATAAAAAAGCCTTAAAGTCCCGAGACTTATATAAAATCTCAAAGGCTTTAAAGTATCCGGATTATTATTAATATTTAATATTCTTTTTAAAGAGTATTTTATATTTTATAATAAGAGACTTATATAAACTATTCAATTTTATAATTAAATAAATTATTTTAAACTGACTCGTTAATTAATATTTTAATAAATAGTTTATATTCATAAGTCAAATTATATAAATAAAAAAGAATTTTAAAAGTAATATTCCTTATTTATTTAAATTCTCTTATTAAGATACCGAGATATTTTAATAAAATTATCCGAGAATTAAATTATTATTTAAAGTAAAAGGGAATAAGAAAACTAGTTTAAATACTATTAAATAAAAACTTCAAAAAGATTAAAAAGTTTATACTATTAAATAAAGACTTTTAAAAAACTTTTTAGTCTCTTTAAAGTCTTTAATTAATAAATTTTTTTTAAGAATAATTTAAACTTTTAAGAATCCCTTTAATATAAAAAGTCGAATTAATATAAAAGCCGAGACAAAACCTTAAAGTTTAATAGTCCTTAACAAAAATAATAATATTAAACTCTTAAAGAAGTCTTAATCTCTAATAAGGAATTTTTTTTTAAAGATTTTCTTAATAATAAAATTAATTTAAAACTTTTATTTTTATAAATTTCTTTAATTATCTTTTTAATAATAAAGCCGATTTAAAACCCTTAATAAATTAAATCTTTATAATAGTATTACTCATTCCAAAAACTCTCCTTTAAGATTATTCTTAAAGATAAGTAATTTGATTATTAAATTATAAAATTATTAATTAAGATTTAATAATTTAAATTTAATATTCAAGTGATTAATTATAAGAGATATTAAAAGATAAATTATAATATATATAATATAAACCTTTATATTTAATTTAATAAAAATAAAGATTATTATTCAAGTTATATACTTATTTGTATTTTGAAATATTATATAAATTTAAAATAATAGTTTTTATTATAAAAAGAGAATATATTTATTTATTTATATTATAATTAATTAATTTATAAAAGGATTCGAGAGTAAATATTATAAGAGAATATATACTTTTAAGAAAGATTTTTCTTTTTAATTAAATTTATTTTAAGTTTAAAATAAAAGTCTTATTATTTAAAAGTAAAATTCTCGAAATAGATATTAATTAAGACTTAATTTAATAAAAGCCTTTTATATTTTATATAATAAAAGAAAATAAAAATATATAAAATATATAAGATAAATTAAAATAAAACACTCAAGTATTAAATATAAAAAAAGTTTAACTTTAAATAATAATATAATAAATATAATAATATTAATTAAATATATATATATAATAAAAGTAATTAATAATTATAAGTAAAAGTAATTATAAATAAGAGTAATTATAAATAAGAATAATTATAAATAAGGATTATTATATTTAATAAAAGATAAAACAAGTATATTTATTAAATTACTTAAAGGCAAAGAGTTATTAATATTAAATTAAGAATAAGAATTAAATAAATTAAATAAATATAAATTTATTAAAGTTAATAAATATATTTTTTAAATAGTCCAAAAATAAAAAGCTATTAATATTAATTCAAGAAATTGAAATTACGGAAAAGTAAAAAATATAAAGTCTTTAAATAAAATAAATATACTTTTTAAATAATTTAAAAGCGAAAGGTTATTAATATTAATATAAGGAATTGAAATTATAAAAATAAAATAAGTATAAGATTATAAAAGGGAATAAATTTATTTTTCAAATAATTTAAAAGTAAAAAACTATTATTATCAATTCGAGAAATTAAAATTAAAAAAAAGAAATGAATATAAGATTATAAAATAAAATAGATTTATTTTCTAGATAGTTTAAAAGTGAGAATTTATTCGCGAAACTCGATTTATTTTAATTATTTATAATATTTAGTCTTTTAAAAGAATAAATATAATAAAGGATTTATAGAATATAAAGTAATCCGGATGAAAGTGAACCGGAGTGATAATCAAGTGTTAACTCTTAAAATAGTCATGGAATTCGAAAAAGGAAGAATTTGAAAGAGGAATTCGAAAGAAGAGGAATTCGAAAGAGAAGGAATTCGAAAAAGGAAAAGGAATTCGAAAGAAATTCAGAGAAAGAGAAGGAGTTTAAAGGAAAAGGAAAGCAGTCAGATATCAGTTCTTGATATTAATAATAAAAGTCGAAAAAGTATAAAAGAAAAATAAAGAATAAAGGATAAAAATAAAGGAAAGTCTTATTTATATAAAAGTATTAAGAGTATAAATACGGGATAATCCGTATTATATTATATTTATTTACTTTTATAAATTTTTAAAGAATATACTTTATTTAAGAGAAAATATCATATAATAGTTTTTAAAAATTATAATTTAATAATTATATTATAAAAAAAATTAAAAAAAAGATATTTAAATATATTAAAATTATATTTATAATATTATATTACACGAAACGGAGCGTTGAGGTGATTGCTGAAATGGTTGTCTAAGGAAGAGAAGCTCGTATGGAGCATCTGAGAGAAATAAAAGGGGGTGCTGCTG
>KZ613558.1:18573-40706 GCA_002865625.1 Hyaloscypha hepaticicola
CACGAAACGGAGCGTTGAGGTGATTGCTGAAATGGTTGTCTAAGGAAGAGAAGCTCGTATGGAGCATCTGAGAGAAATAAAAGGGGGTGCTGCTGAGTAAGCCTAGCACCGGGAACAGTACGGCCATAAGCTCCTGGTGCTATAGCAACCAGTCACCCTGACATGCGATATATTATTAAATATAAAATTATTTAAATTCGCGGATTAAATTATATATAAAGATTCGAGAAGATTAAAATCATTTATAAATCGCTTATAAATAATAATTATATAATAGCGAATAATATAATATATAAATATCGCGTTTTACTCGATTAAATTAATATTTAAGTTTATTATTATATTAAATATATATTTTACTTATAAGTAAACTTTTAAGTAATATTAATAATTAAGAATTATATAATTATATAATATAAAAATATAATAATTAATATATAATTATATAATCTTTTAAATTTAAAGGAAATAAAAATTAATTTATTAAAAAGTTTATTTATTATAAATTATTTAAAATCCTTTTGTTTTTTAAATCTTTTAAATTATTTTTAAATTATTTTATATTATTAAAAGATATTTTATTATTAAAATCTTCTTTTTTAATATTATTTAAATTATAATTTTATTTTATTATCTTTTATAAAATCTATTTTATTTCTTATATTACTTTTAATCATTTTTCACTTTTTTAAGAAAATTTAATATTAAATAATAAATCTTAAATTTTTATTTTATATCTTTTAAATATATAATATAAGAATTTATATACTCTTATATAATCTTAATTTAATCCGGTCTTTAATTCCTTTAATTAATAAATAATACTTATTTTTAAAAGGAATATTATATAAAGTTTTATTATTTTTAAAATTTAATAAATTATATAATTATACTTATTGACTTTTTCTTCGAATTTAATTAAAAATTCCTTTATTATTCCGATTAAATATATATTATAATATTGAATATTTTGATAATAATTATATAATTCTTTAAACTTTTCCGTTTAAAAATAATTCGTTTTGATTTATTATATTCGAATTAAGTATATATTATAAAGATTAATAAAATTCTTAATATATTATTAAAGAGACTTTATATAAATAAAATAAATAATAATAAAATTATATTTAAATTAATTATTAAAGATATTCGCTTTATAAAAGGATTTAAAGAATCTTCTTTATATCTTTATAAGTTAATTAATTAAAGTATTTTATTATATCTTAATATATTAATTTTTAATTAAAGAATTATATATAAAAGTCTTATTAAATAATAGATCCTTTTTCTTCTTTAAATATTATAATTTTATTTAAATAATTATTATTAATAATATCTCTTAATCCTTATTATAATAAAACTTTTTCAAAAAGTATTCCTTTTCTTAAATATAATATAAATAAAACTTTAAAATAATAATTTATATACACTTTGATATATTAATAAAAATATTAATAATTATATAAGAATATATATTAATAATCTTATAAATTTGAAAATTATAATATATTAATTTATTATATTTATTATAAGATTAATATTAATTAAACCCTTTAATAATAAATCTTTTATACTTTTAATTCTTATACTTATCTTATACTTTAATTTCCTTTAAATTTAATATTTTAAATAACTTTTATATTTTAATTTAAGAAATATATTTATTAATATTTTTTCGAATTTATTAATATATTCAATTATAATAATATTAAATAAATTGATTATTCTTTAATTCCTTGATAATAAAAGTCTTGATTTCTTTTAATACTTTAATATATATATAATTTAATTAATTATATTTTAATTTAAGATTATAATATTTTCAAATTTATTTTAATATATATATATTTAAATTAAAATAATTAAACTTATAATTAAAAATATAAAATATACTTTTAAATAAATAATTTTAATATTAATAATATTATATTATATTAATTAAATTATTATTATAAAGATATTATTAATATTTGATTTATTATTAATTAATAAAATGTCTTTGATTTTATAATATAAAATACTTATAATAAGAAGTTTTATTAATTTTAAAATTATTAAGTTTTAAAATATATTTTATTTTATTAATAATTTTATTTTAAATATAATATAAATTCTTAATCCGATTTTAATATTATTCTTATAATTGAAAATTAATCTTATTTCTTATAATTATAATATTATTAATTCGAAATTATATTTTAATTAATATAAAAAATAATTTAAAAAGATAAAATATTTTTATAATATAAGAATTAAAAAGTCAATTAATATTAATATTTAAAGATTATATAATTATATAATATATAAATATAATAAATAATATATAATTATATAATCTCTTATATTTAAAAAATCGAAATAAAATAAAATAATTAATTTTTAATAAAATAAAAACCAAAATAAGATTAAAAAGTAAAGTTAATATAAAGCCTTTCACGAGTTCCTTTTTCGTAAAATAATTAAATTATAATAATTATTTTAAAAATAATGAAATTAATATTAATAAATTTATTTATATTTAAATAATTTAAAATAATAAAAATAAAGTATTTATATTAATATTTATAATTTTTTTTAAAAATATATATATAATAAACCTTTAAAATAAAGACAGGCGAGATTAATTAACTTGATTATTTATTTAATAATCTTTAATCTCTTATTAATATTATTATTCTTATAAATTTAATAATAATATTAATTTTATTTTTAATTATTATATTATTTAAGAAATTATTATAAAAGAAATTAAAGAAAAGACTAGATATTTATAATATTAAAAATATTAATATTATTTATTCTTAAAAGGAAAATAAAAGATATTAAATTAAATAAGACTAAAAAATTATAAATACTCAAAATATTAAATATTAATAAGAATAAAGAGATTTTATAAATTATTCACTTTTAATATAATATTAAAGAATATAATTCTAATTATAAAATAAATTAATTATATATCAAATCCACTTCTATTCTCTTCAATTATTATAAATATTATAAAAGAAACAAATTTATAATATTATATAAACTTTATTATTATTCTTAATAATATTATACAAAAAGTAAAAGAGATCTTTAATATACTAGAGATTCAATTTATAAACCTTCGAGCAAGAAAGAAACTAATTAATTTAAATAATCTCAAGATTATTATAAATTTAAAAATAATATATAATTAAACTCGAGAATATTTAATATTAATATTATATACAAATTATATAAAGTAAAACCCGAAGGGTTTATAAAAAGAGTATATATAAGTTAAAGGTTATTTTAATCGAGTTTATTATAATTATTAATATAATAATAATAAAAGATCTTATACTTTATATTAATTAAATATAGTATTGAATAATCCAGTCTCTCTTAAATCAGTCTTTATAAAGCCTTAACCTTTAAAGTCACGAGAATCTTCGAAATGGAACCGGAAGGCTAATAGATTAATAGGAAAGAGAAAAGGAAAAGAGGTAGTTAAGGAGGCCGAGAATAATATTAAGGAAGAGATCGAGAATGAGATTGAGAGAGATATAAATATCCTATTAAGGAGGGGAGTATTCCGACTAGAAGGGATATTTACAAGGGAAGACTTTCCTCAAACTAATAAATAATTACAATATCACGAGGAAGACCTGATATATCCGAGACAGATAATTAAGAATAGGACTGATTCACGGTGACTAAGGGGAGACTAAATAAAGGCAGATATTAAGACTGGATTTTATAGTTCTAGAGTGAAATCTTATAATAGAGATAAATATAAGTATTGATTACCACGTCCAGATTAATAATACTATAATTTTATATACTTTAAAAATATAAGGATTTCCACGGGACACAAATGCGACAAACACTAGATAATAAAAGTACTTGAAATGGACAGGGGTTCCGATATAAATTGAAGTACCAGGGTTACTGACGATTTTCTGAAAGTATGGGGCCATGTGGGACTGTATTTTGATTTTTGATTTTTGATTTTACGCTTTCCGCGCGAACGAGTAATCCTTATAGCCTTCCGTATCCCTGACGCTAGCGCATCCATTTCGCTAGCGCTTTGGGGACACCGGCAGCTCCCTCTGCCCCATCCATTGCGACGGCGCGTGAGGAACACCAGCGTTAAGGATAGCAAAATCCGGCTCCCCGCCACTAGCACATCCATTTCGCTAGCGCTTGAGGAATACTAGTATTAGGGATAAGGCAAAACTCAACTCCCTGGCACTGGCACTTGAATGCCTCCTTTTCAATACTATTCCAAGACACTGGTATATAAGGAACGTATATATATTAATGCGAGCTCATATACTAGTATGAGAATTATGGATTACACGAGAATCCAGACTGGTATGAGAATCAAGGCTAGTAGAAGTATATAGGCTGGTGGGAGTACACAAACTCGTATAAGACTTTAAGCTTCTATAAGCTCATATACTAGTACGAGAATCATGGATAGTACGAGAATTAATACTAATACGATTTCGTATTAGTATTAAAAAGGGAATATAATTCGACTTCTTAATACTAGTATATCTATTATAATAATACTTAATAAATAATAGAATTAAAAAAGGGAATAAAAATTAATTAATAGAATCCAAATTAAACTCCCTAATACTGGTATACTCGTTATAATAGTATTTAATAAGTACTAGTATTAAAATGAAATAAAATTGGACTTAATAATACTAGTTATATATATATCCGCTTTAATTTTAAGAAAATTCCTAAGAGATTAAAACTCTTAAGAATATATAACTCTTAAAAAAAACTCTTATAAGATAATATCTCTTATAAACTTTTGTCCAAGAGTCACATTCTCTTAAAAGTTTTAATCTTTTAAGAGAAAATTTATAAAAGATTATAATTCTTGAAATAATCGATTCATATTATTAAGAATTATAAAGAAAGATTTATAAAGTCACTTATAAACTTTAATTATATAAAAGGATATGAATTAATAAATTAAATCTTTATTTATATTAAAGAGATCCATGACTTTAAATTTTATTATTTTAATTATTTATATTATTTAATATTAATTATAATAAAATATATAAGAATAAGATTTTTATAATCGAAATTATTAAGAAATATAATTTATATAATATATAAATAAAATATATATAAGTTTTATATTAATATAAAAGTGATTATTATAGTCTCGTTTACTTTATAATATATAATATAATATTATAAATAATATCGATTAAGTATTAATAAGAATTTAATAATTCCTTAAAATAAGAAACTTTTATTTAATCTTATAAAAAGAATAAGAATTAAATATAATTATATATTATAAAGATAAGTGATATTATAAAAGGACTTATAAAACTCAATTTAATTTTAAAATTAAAAGAGTTTAAATTTGACTCTTTATTATTTAAATTTAAAGAGACCGATTCAAGCCTTTTATTATATAATTAAATCCTTTAATTAAGATTTGAAGAATTACGGATTTAAATATAATTCTTTATTACTTTAATTTAAAAGAGGATTGATTCAAGTCTTTTATTATATAATTAAATTATAAGTTCAAAATCTGTTCTTATACTCTTATTAATTATTAATATAAAAGTCCTTAAAGATAATTATTAAAATAAAAAGTCTTTAATAAAATATAGTTTATAATAATAATTAACTTTTAAATACTTTAAACTTAATACTCGAAATATATTAAAATTAATTTAGATAAATTACTTTAATCTTTATAATAATCTTTTAATATTAATAAATATTATAAATATTAAATAAAATAATAAAAGAAAAAGAAGAAAAAGAAAAAATAAGAGAATAAATAAGAAAAAGAATACTTTAATTAAAAAAGTTTAAAAATTAAAGAAATTCAATAATATTAATATTATTTTAATTATTTATAAATATAATTAATATATTATATATAAATTTAAGAATTATATATTATAATTATTATTTATAATAAAAATAATAAATAAAGCGATTATTTACTTGAATTATATAATTAATATTAATATTTATTTAAAAAACTATTTATTCTCTCTTAAAGAAATACTAGTAAAAGATATCGAGAAGTATCTTTTTAAATATATAAGAAAGAAAAAATTATTTCGGAAAAAAAAGGAAAGAGAAGAATAATAATAATAAATAGATTACTTATAAATAAATAAATAATTAATAATTTTACAAAAAGGAAAATAAGACTATTATTATAAATATTAATAAATAAAAACTCAATGCCTTCTTTAAACTCTCTTTTCAAGCGAATAAAAAGAAAATCGAATATAATTATCAAATTCGTTTTATTTGAGAATAAATAACTCTTGTAAATCGGAATCTTTAAGGAGTTTATAATCAGTTTTATAAACTTTCTCTTTCTAGTTAATTATTTAATAAGTCTTTTTATATTAATATTCAAGTTAATATAATATCGGGAATAATAGTTTTATTTTATTATAATATTAAAATAACGAGCACTTATTATATTACTATAAAAAGATTACTTTTTTATTATACTCGTAATATATTTTAATATTATTAAACTTTATTGAGAATTATTAAACTTGATTATTCAATACTAGTAATTTATATAATAATAATAAAAAGATTTATATAATATTATATTCGATTAGTGAACTTGAATTAAAGTTAATTAATAATTACTATAATATCTTAATTATCCGAGAATCTTTATAATAAATACCGAGTTTAAAGAATATAAATATATAATATTTTATATATAAAATAGTAATTATATACTCCTTTTAAATCTATATAAATATTAATTTACTATCTCGACTATTAATATAAAAGTATAACGGAATTATTATATTATTAATATCCTTGATCTTTATTTATAAATAAAGGAATATAACGAAATCCACAATCTCGTTTAAGAAATATTAATAATACCGTGATCGGTAAGAATCCGTATTATTATTCTTATAAAACTCCGAATTAATGTCATTCTCGTCTGGGAGATTAATAAATCCGGAAAAGGCTATACGACTTTATAGATTTATTAATTATCCCGGGACTTTTAGTTTTTCCCTTCTCCAAAACCAGTCTTTGAAATCGCTTAGTTCAAGTCCTTATAAGGCTTCATTCACCTTTGTCTTTCACTTTATTAATATTCCGGATAGCTTATACTTCGAGAGATCTTATACCAGAACTCCGTACTTAATAGCTTATATATTATCACTGTTAAGGGTTGTCTTCCAAACAAATACCGCCCTCTCCGCGAAGATATATCCTCTTATCAAGTCATTATTAATAATAGCGAGTTAAGTGACATTAATAAAGGCCTCTACGAAACCAATATCCTCTTGTCCTTACTTGTTATAGAAATATACCTATTAATCAAGATAATAGAGAATCCGGAATGGGAATACTAAAATCCTCTCTGGGCCGAGCTGGTAGATAATACTATCCAAGTGGTAAACCTCCTCTAGTCTTTTATCACTTTCCTGGCTCTATTCTAGTAGTAAGGAGCAGAGATAATACAAATATATAAAGCCGAACCCTTCTTGAAGAGCCTTCTACCGGACTTTGCGGTTCTTGAAAGGAGTCAGATAGATTATTATAATCTCTTCGCCTTTATCAATATCTCTCAAAGTATATACTATATATTATTTAATTATCTTATTCCAGTTCTTTTATATATTATTATTACAGATATAATTAATATAATATATTTCTAGAAGGATTACCCTTTAATCTCTAACGGTTTCAATAAACAAGGAGTTTATTCGAATAATCCCGAGATACCGTTTAGTAATATCCCTATACGGGTAGATATTATATATAGATAGAAAAGCCCGCTACTAGTATTTATTGAGGATAATGACTTGCTAATAGATAGATATCTGTAACCGTTCACTACTGATTTCATTGCCAGGTATTATAATAATAGGCTTTTCGGAAAGAATTCGTATACCCTTAAAGATCTTTTCGATTGTAACGAGACCTTTTCCTTTCCCTGGCACATCCCGTAAGGTATATAGGGGATTGCCTATCATGCCATGTATCTTTACGTCTCCTACTCCCTCTAAGTTTCCACTCTTCTTATTTGCAATAGCAATTACCGCGATGAACTCAAATGAAAGTTCTATCTCGTCCCGCTTATAGTTAACCGTGATCTTGCTAGATATGGCTTAAGGTAATAGACCGAGTAATCCGAATACCTTATCGTGGGGAAGAGTATACTACACAGATCCTGCCAAGCGGTACAGGTTATCCACTATTATACCCTTCAGCCCGTCTTCCTTATTAGACAAAATTCCCGACTTCTGCCACTATCTAATCGATTTTAGTAGTTACAGATATAGCGAAATTTTGGTTATTGCACGAGAATCCAAGGTATTACTGTCCAGAATATTATTATAAAAGATATTAGTAAGTATTAAGACTATCCGAAGGGATATACTTAAACTGCCCCACTCGAGTGTCGAACAGATCGGGTTAACGGCTAGTTCCTGAATTATCTATAAACGAGTCCAGTACAGATTCTGAACGAGATGAAAGAGTACTAGAATAATAAGATCGCGAAAATGAGAGGATCTAAATTTATCCTCGTTATCTAAGTTAGTCTACTACTCGTTATTAAAATATAAGATATTCCCTGAAAAGGGAAAGCCCTCTAGCTCGTTATAGTTATAATCGGATTCCTATATCTTCACGTTAATCTCCAAAACTATTTCTAATATTTATTTACTATAAGTCTCCAAAATTGTATTATAAAGGCGAAGACTATTAAACGAAATCTCGATTCAAGAATCTAGACTTATATTACTTATCTTATCTTTTCCGAGCTATATTATTACTACTAGTAATTGGTTAAAGATATCTCTTATTCTCATAACTTGAATATTATACTCGTTAATATTGTCCTGATTAATACAAATAGTATCGATCTAGACCTTGTTTACAAGAAAAGACCGAAAACTGTCCAAAGTAGTAACTAGATTCTTTTTAATAATAACGGGTATCCCGTTAATTATAATTATTTTCGTATCTTCTAGACTCCCCTATATATAACTGATTACTATATAATTGCCCCATATAAACCTAGTAATAGTACGGAACACGTTTGAGAATATTGATTCGAGTTCAAACTCAAATTGCTTATACCAGGTGTCGTTAACCTGGCTCCTGCTCTATTATATAGGGTATTCGATATGAAATGTATTATATTCTGGCTTAAAGTCATCCAAAGATATGTGTTTAAGTGTGAGGTATAAGGGACCGAGACCGAGACCTAGAATGCGATCCAGGCGGCTGTTCAAGTTATCGGGTGTCGAGGAAGGCTCGAAGGACAAAACTCGAATCTCGTTGGAAGAAGTGTCGAGAGGCTTATATTGAATGCGTTGCAAGGGAGAATCCGAGACTGGATCCATATCTGGAAGAGATTCGGCTATAACTTTCAAAATCTTTTCGTTGATATATGATTTCTAGATGGGTTTTAGAATGGACTGATAAAAGTAAACATTTACGAATATATAAAAGTAAATTGTTAACGGGTTAGTAGAGGCCACGCTAATTCATCCAACTGGAACGAGCAGTGCTAGTGTTTAACGTGTTGTATCGGCTTGATATATAATATCACCGATCAGATAATTGGCTTCACCCAAATGTGTTAATATTCAATAAGGTGTACTATATCCCTTTTAATGCCAAACGATAACCAATTCGATAGCTATCAAGAGTTGGTTAGTTTGGTTTGGTTTGGCCATTTGTGATATCCTTCCACAAGTATATCTCCTATTATAGATATTTAATAGCTGTCATTTTCGGCGAGGATTTGTTATAAATCCGTTTACCTTCGAAGTCAAGTCGTTCTTGGCATTTCACTTATCTTATATACATTTGAATTAGCATTCTATTGTATCTTGGTTGGGTTTATTATATATAAAAAGAATATATATATCGAGATAGGTACGTATACTACTCTCTTTCGCTGGTCTTCCTGGTTCTGGAATTCATAGTCTGGATCATTTGCTGTAATGGTAGTATTTACCAGTTAGGTTAACTAATACTGTAAGATGCGAAAGTGTTTGAGGAGTCCGTAGATATAGTGGAAGGCCGATTTTTGGTTCAGGAGAATAGGGTCGAGAGATTTAGTGAGAATCGTAAAGAGAATCCCAAATACGACTAAGAGAAAGTTAAGAGATTATCGATTTAACCTAAAAAGTTTAGCCTTCTATGTCTAAAATTAGAATAAGAAATGTGGCTTATGGCTGTGTAAATTCTCGAATATTCTTTTCTGAATACGGCTCACTCCCCACGATCCGCAAGGGTCCCAGGAGACTTTTGTGGCGAGGCTTGGTAGCGCCTTGTAGTGGTCACGGCAATCGGCCATTAAAGGCCGTCAGCGAACCTCTTGCCGGCACAAAATGTAAACATCAAAAATCCCACCCCCCTTCGAATGTACAAGCTTCCAACCATCTAAGAATCTCCGTCAGCTCTTGATTTCGTCCGCAGAATCAGAATCGTCCTTTTCGCAGTCAGCTCTGCTCCAAAAAATGGCAGGAAGATTCAGTCATCTTTAGTCTACAACTATGGATGTCAGTTGTGATATCGTATTATCTAGTGAGACATCGTTCTTATTTTCCGCAATTGAATGCTGACCAAAATTAAGTAGATGAACCCGAAGACAAAACACTACGGCTTCAATATAATATATCGAGAAGAGATAATGTACGCGAGTTGTGGAAGTATTCTTCATCGGCTAATTGAAGGACGCCACGAAAGGGGGCTCGAGAACCATTGCATCGAATAGCCCATAACACTCTAGGAGGAGTATTCTAATTCGCTTTGAAGCATGGAGAAGCCGCGATCTTAACGGCACTCGACAAAAGGCGTGACAGACAATTTTCGGAAAAGGAAAATCACCTTTATGGAAAAGGCAGACGAGCTAAGGAGCGAATTTGGCTGTGATATTTACGTCTTGGGACGGAGGAACGGAAAAATCTTCAATTACATATCTAGAGATGGACCTTCCTGGCCGCTTAGCTTGACAGAAGTCGTGAGTGGCGTTCTTTTAATCCAAGGCCTATGATCTAAAAATTTGTAAGATCAGAGTTACCCTAGGGCAGAAAGGTAAATACCGGCTAACTTCTTAAAACGAGGCACCAAATCTCTGCTCAAGAAAAGGTTTAGTTACTCAGGATTGAACAATATTCTATTATTCTCGCTATTGTCCTCGCCCAGTGAGCAATTCTTTCATTCGACTCCACGGAAGGCCCCCCTATATTATGTTCTGCCACACATTACTTAAGTATTGCTCTAGTGGTATTGTCAAGGGCGATTCGACGAGCGTATCTTCGCTACGGTTGGATGACTTAATGAGAGCATCTCTGCCGCGGCGGGGCTTCATGTAGTGGCTGATAATTCGTGGGATAGTTTATGGGTATTCCTCGAACTCCCACTCCTTTGAAAGAAGATGAATAATGCCCTAGCTATTGCCATTACGGCATCGTCGTCGGCGTTCCCCTCCTCATCCGTTGAGGTTTCATTAATAGCTCCACTGCAATTGGGTGACTTTTTGGTTTGATGGTCCATTTAAATAAGATCTGGTCTTAACTCGAGACGAAATGCTTAGAAAAAAATCTTGGACTCGCACGTCTTCTAGACGAAGGATATGATATGGTTGAGTGGGTAAGATGTGATCAACTGGGTGAGAGGCCAGAAGTTAAATCCGAAACTGAATCCGGGTGAGAGATTTGGACATGGTACAAAGAATTGGAAAACAGTATTAGGAAAACACAAACATTGAGAATTAAGAGCGAGCGGTTCTTCTAACCTCGCCGCTGGCCCGTTTGCGATCAAGTCTCTTGACTATAATGCCGAGTACTTATAGAAGTTCTGAATCAATATTTGCTCAAATAATACTTTTGGAGAAGTCTTGGAGTCAAAACATTCAATATCGGGCAAAGAATAGTTCCGAAAATCTACTTATTGCTTTCAGGATTCTATCACCCGTCAAACCAACGCTACCTTCGCTCTGGCTACTTCCGCCTGTCCAAGTAACGGTATCGACGATATCTCTGACTCTACCTTCGACAAGCTCGCTCAACCTGTCGTCAAGCTCCTCGAGTGCCTCCTTAACACCTTCTTCGTTACCGACTTGGAAGAACTGCACACCAACTTGGTATGGTGATGCGTCGAGCTTATCGAGCTTTTTCGTAGCTAAGAGTAACACCGCTTCAACATCGTCCGAAGGAACACCATCCGTCAATACAATGAGATTGAGTAACTTCATCTCCTTGCCAGCAGCCATCTCAGCCTCCAACTTTGCCAAATACGGCTTCAAGATATTGTGGACTCTAGTACCGGTAAGAGTCCCGCCTTGTGGTCGGACTCTCGCGAAGATTTCGGTGACGGTAGCGGCTCTCTTGATGCCTCTATATCCGCCAGCAGCGATACCCTCATTTGGGGAGCCACCATCGGCGGACTTATAGTTCATGAAGTAAAGATCCAAACCGTCGTCGTCGTGGGAGGAAACGATAGGCGCAATAACCGCTAATGCCTGTGAGACTTCACGCCAGCTACGGCCGGCCATGGAGCCTGAATCATCGATGAGGAGGGTGGTATCGAAGGTCGTGAGGAAGGCGTACGGATCTTCGCCACTTAGGTGGATGGTGGCTGGTATTGACACGGCGGGCGTTGCGGGCGAGTATGATGACGAAGAAGGAACCGCCAACTCAGATAGCAGAGCGCCGCGCGTTGGACCTGAGGCAACATTTGGGGAAGGCGTATATGCTAAAGGAGGCTCATTCATGCCCGGGTGGGAGGGGTTTGTGAGAGGAGCTTGAGGTTCTTGGCCCGTTGCTGAGGTGTTTGATCGAGTGGAGACGTTGCTACTCTTGCAATTTAAACCTTTGCGTATTGAGCCAAATAATGAGCGGCTCGGATTTTCTGGGGCAAGGGTAACGGTCTAGGATTCATAATCAGTATTGCTCATCAAGGAATTACGAAATAACCATACTAGGTTTCCTGTAGGCATGATAAGCGATGTTACGTGCGGCGTATACTTCAAACGAGTGGGATGTGTAATTGATATCAAGAAGGTTTTGAGTTTGACTCAAAGTATTTAAAGTTAATAGTGAATAAGATAAATGGGTCAGACTTGTTGGAGTGACCTCTTTTGAGCCCCTTTCCGCAATCAAAGTTGTGACGTCGTTTATTGCGGCTATTCTCTAGGCAGCACTGTCGGTTTCTGAGTGGTCAAAAACGAAAATCTCAACTGCGCCTCAGCCTCATTGTTTGACACGGCCCATAAGACGCTCTCGCGCCTTCCACCCCCAAAGAAACCCAGCTTGTCCTGTGCCAGTGCCAATCCATCCGGAATGGCGTGCTAATTACGACTTGCGAGAAGAACCCACTTGCTACTACTGTCGCATATCCGCCGGTCTCCCGAAGGAAATTGAAATCCGTGCTCTATTATGTCCCATTTTTGTTTACTTGTTCGAGTGAATTATCCACTCTTGAGGCGAGACGGGTTAGAAGTCGCCTAGATAAATCATTGATATAGCGAAGTAGATATAGACTGATATAGTATAACAGTCACTATTATTGAGAAAAGGAAGAGAGTGGGAATCGATTTGACCTTGAGAATCGTCTCTCGAGGAGGTCGTTTATCAACGAGCGGGTCGTTTATTGTGGAGGTGGATATCGTAAAAGTAGAACAGAAGGTCAGATTCGGAACGTGAGTAGAAATCGGACAATATTAACGAGGAGGTTATGGGAGCAGTATAGATACTATTAACGAGGAGATTATAGCAGTAGGGCAAGAATCAGATTGAGGAGCAGAATCAGATATAATAGACAAGGGGTAGATTATGGAGCCAAAAAGGTGAAGGTCAAGTTCTGAACCTGATCCTCAGCCTCTAGTATAGTAGAGGCTGGAATTGAAGCTAGCGGATGGATTGAATTGCAAACTATAACCAAAAAGATCGCCAGAATCGAGCCAAAATCTAGCCAAAATCTGCCAAAATAAGCACGAGCCAAAAGTTGACTAGTGTATCTGATTGGTCAGTCCAAAATCGGCTGCCACATTTCAGATAAAAGAGAATATAATTTGATCACGTGATCTAACCAACTTCACAACTCCAACTCCGCTCCGCGAGAAAAAATACTTCAAATTATATAATAAAACTATTAGCAAATTGGATCCTAGTATCGCCGTTAAATAGCCTGGATTTAGAGATATCCTTAGATACCGAATAATCGTTATAACACTTATTAAAAATCGATAGTGACCATTTAACCTTTAAAACATCTCTGATTTACGACCTAGCTCGCTGACAATATGTCAAATCTTACCCATCAAGTGTACCTGACTTGGGACTAATAGCAAATACGAGCGAGACCTCCCAATATCTACTTGCCGAATAGTAGACAAAGTCGAGAAAAGAGTTATAATAATGAAGGATACAATAAATACTATCAATACCATAATTATAACTAGAGTCATCTTATATCCTCTCCGAATAGAGCAATACCATGGCCCATATATATACTATACCAAATCTCCTCCAACTATATAATTAATCCCTAGCAAACTCCTCTGGTTTCATGAAGATAAGAAGAGAAGTTCATCAATTTAACAGACTCGATCATCGATCACAACATAACGCAAAGAATAAGCCAAGCCAACACACACTTTATATTTCTACACACTACTCTCACCGACACAGCTCAAGCATAGTGACTGGGTATATATAAACAACAAGTTGACAGGAGGTGGGAGGTAGGAGTCTTCAAAGGGATTTGCAGAAGACTGGGGCGAATGGACTGGAACGTAATACTACAGGTCGCAATCCAAACCTATAACATCTTTTACAGAAGCGAGTCTGGCATATGGCCGCCAGGCCGGGTGAAGCCGGTTTTGCAAGCGACTACAGGGCGATCTTCCTCCACATAGCGATTTCCCTTAGCGGATAGCTACTCCTGCGTGAATCGGTAATAGCCGATTAAGTGGACTTGGATTATGGGTACCTGAAAAGCCCATTTCGCAAAATCATCGCGATAGACTTAATAATAGTTAATCCCAGTCCAATACCACTTATATATATTATAATATAAGAGATAGTCCATTTGAACCTATTCAAAATAAAATATTACTTATTATATAATTGTTAAGAGCTCTAGATATATAATAATTCTTATATCTCGCTTAGCCTGGAATAGAGATGGCTATTTCCGGTACACCTTTCAAGAGCGACTATTCACGAAATAAATACAGTCTATATACATATTATATTAATACTTTAAAGTAAGCAAATATGGCCATTTTACTCCTCGTATATATATTCCCCGAGCTCTTTTATACCGCGGACAATACTTTCACACGAGCAATCTTACTTTACTCTAATACATATTATAATATCTTCCGTACCGAGCTCCATTACCCTTTACTCGAGCTCCTATACGACTAGCAATACTGTTACTACTCCCTTAATCGGGAAGACTATGACCGGCTCACCTCTCGTGTATACAATCCTCGAGTCTTATAGCAAGGAGATACTCGAGTCTACAAGTGAGTAGTTTCTTAATCTCGCTATTAAGGTACAACTCTAAACAATTAGTACAAGTTAACTAGTAAAGCTATTTGCCAAGGCGAATAGACTTGAATATCAGAAAACGGATATTAATAATAATGAAAATAGTACCCGTCCTATCTAGAGAGGTAATATAAATGCACGATCGAAGCCCGATATAACCGGAACCTTAAAGCCACCGACTGTGATTACTAGCCAGTATTGCCCTCACTCCACAACTCCGTTTTAACCACTTTCCCTCGAAAAATCTCGAGCCCCAAATTATATAAATATAGTCCAAGTCTTGCGAGACAAACCTCTCTCGGTGAATATATATCTTAATATTCCCGATATCCAAAGTACTACTCCTTCCGGAAAGGAAGGTGACTATAGTATTCAGAGTATATAGGGTATTACGGGTATATAAGATAGGGTATTAATAGCTACTGGGACTGTTGGGAAACAGGGACAAAGGGAGTATTTAAGGACTGGATCCGTAACTTATATTCCGAGATCTCGTAATATCTTAAAGAGAACACGGGTATAAGACATGGGAATGGGAGTACAGAGCCAATGTCCTAGAAAACTAATTCGAGTATCGGCTGGAAAGTCATCTCTGTCAATTTCTGGCCAGTCTCTCGAGTTTGTAATTATCTCTGACTCGGAACCAGAACCTGAAGACGATAACGATTATTAAATCAAGGCCCGTTTAGGCAGTCAAGTAAGAAATGTTTATGACTTTAATACGACTCAAATTCAGAGTACTAGCCGCTATCTTTTAAAGTAGAACGGCCTGAAATATAATATTAATCATAACAAGCTCAAAGAAAACTGGACTTTTAGGTAAAGATATACTTTCGAAGAGAACTATAAGTAAAAACCGCCGGTATTAATATGTTTCAAATATCTCTTATTTCGTTCTGGATAGAGATTATACCCTGGCATAGTGAGATTCGATTAATGTCTTGTATTTAGAAATAAATTCATTAGCAGAACTCATAACGGTCTTATTAAATATCTCCCAATCCCTTTTCTATTAGTGGAGTATAGTGATATTACATTCCTGCTTCTTCACCTTTCTGATCACCTTCTTCCGTATTACCTTTTTCTTAAGGACCTCTTTCTGATTCTCAAGGGTACATTGCTTCAGCCCAATGTCAATCAGAGTAGCCATGATAGTGTCCGACGGAGGGCTCTTGTCTGGAGAGTAGTAGAGCTTTAAGAGCAGGACTATATCCGCAATTTGGAGAGATCCGTCGGAATAAGAAGATCTTTGGAGGTCAGTCGACTATTTATCAAACTATTTATCGAAGCTAGAGATATTAATATCGAGTTTGTAACTCTTATATAAGATCCGATTAATGCATCTCGTAAACTCTTTACAAG
Source organism: Hyaloscypha hepaticicola (assembly GCA_002865625.1). Taxonomy (NCBI): domain Eukaryota; kingdom Fungi; phylum Ascomycota; class Leotiomycetes; order Helotiales; family Hyaloscyphaceae; genus Hyaloscypha; species Hyaloscypha hepaticicola. Next base: position 35,475 of record KZ613558.1, read on the forward strand.
CCGATAGTTTACGGGATCTCAGAAACTCTCCTAGAAGAGTAAAGCATTCGGAATCTGAGGGCTGAGAAGGGACTTTGGATTTCGATTAGAAACTGAAAGTATTAATAATACTAATTGTGAATATACTTCGGGATAACTTCGTTACAAAAAGAATAAGCTCGTTAAGCGCTCTGAATACGGAGAGTTTTCCAATAAACTCTTCAAACTCGAGTATATAATTATAATCCGAAGCCGACCACTCGAGTACAATCACAATATCCCGAGGGCCTGTTGCTAGATTACAAGTATACTATATCTCTTATCTTGAATAGCCAAGACACTTCCCTTAATCTTCTATCAGTTTAATGGTTGCGGTATCTGTTCCCGTACTAAGGACTACAAGTGGAACTCTTCTTAATTATATTAATCACGGAGGATATAAGATATCTAAACAGATACTTTGTATTATTATAATAGTGTGGAATATTTCTGGTTCTGGGCAGTAGATAACCTCGTAATACTGGAACGAATTCCCAAATAATGTTTAGAAATCATTACTTTTACTAATTTAGCATTTCTCAAATATTATTTGGGAATTCGTTACCACTGACCCAGAAATTCGTTCCCACAATCGTATATCCCACTTTAACTTGCCATAATATCAGTAATAATACCAGTGAACCGTTCAGTAGTACTTCAAGATAACAGACTATAAATATATATTTCTAGACTATTAGATATTATTAGATAAACAGGACCGACTTTGCAAGGTCTCTCTAGACAGTTCTACTATCGAAGAAGTCTCTGGACCATCCGACTAGTAAATTGATAGTATCTTCTAGATATATAAGTCTCTTATAAAATCCGAATAAACAGACTACTGACTTATCTCTTATCCGTCACTATTGAATCGAGATTCGTTACGAGGGAGATATACCCTCCAATCCTATTATTATACTCGAAGATACCCTATCTGTCACAATCGTGCCTAATACCAATACACTATCTCAGAGCCCTCCTCAACGGCCTGAGAAACGTTCTCGACTAGACAGTTATACGGGAATGAATAATAACACGGAACTCGAGCAGAATAAACAAAGTCTCTTTACCGAAATATCGGGACGGACCTCGTCAGAATTCCTCGCAAAAGAAGTCCGAGTCGCTTAGCCTCTTAGACGAAATGCCGTCACTCCCAGAGTCTACTATACTCGAAGAGCATTCCCCATAACCGAATAATAACCTGGCTCTGATTAACAGCCATTTGCCAGTTAAGAGCTTAGCCTCTACTATTAAGGAGAATCCGCAGTATATCTCGCCAGCTCTAGAGCCATTCCCAACTAACGAAAAAGCAGTCTCTACTAATAAGTTAATGACCATATCAGAGGAGACTGTAACGGGATCAGTAAGCTCCATTATCTTAAACTCATCGCCTGAAGCGCAGCCTGAATGCCTGGATCAAACCTGCCCTCTTATAGCCTGCACACATTCAATGGGTACAGTCGAACCCGCCGATAGCACACTAAGCCCAAATACTAGTGGACATACCCTTGAGATATCTCAACAGACCTCACTTGATACACTAGATCAGACAATATTAACTCATTACCCGGCTTCGCACAACTCGATAATAAGATTACCCTTAATTATATCACAAATAAAATACAGGCCGGTTTCCAAAGAGACACAAGAGTTATATCTGGATAGTAATATTATACCGATTATATCAGGTATACTTCAGATATATATGAAATACTATAAGAAGATAACTGACTTCCAGGACGGAGATTATTTAGTCACAAAGGTACTCAAGGGTATAAGCGCGATTATAAAGCCTCCTGTAGACCTTATAGTTTATTTTGATCTTGAAGTACAGAATAGGGTAAAACTATAATTGAAAAAGGAATAAGCAGATCTCGAAAGTCACTAGGCGAATAACTTGTAATAAGAGACTTTTCGATATAACTATATTATCAAACTAGTAAAGACCAATATTCGAATATATTATAGAGAAAATCCTGGATTAATCGCCGATATTAGTCAGGTAGAGGCAGAAACTGAAAAGGAACTCGTCGATATTATCTCGAAAGGAAAGAGCAAGGAGAATTACCGGAAATATTACCGTTTTTGGAAGTTCCTTTATAATATATATATAGAAGATATAAATAATAAGATAGAAGATACTAAAACTCGTATATTAAAGAATAGTTTAATATATATTCTCTAATTCCGGATAAAGGGATTTAATAGATATTTCTTTAACAAAACAAAAGATTCGCTTTAGATAGTAAGAAAGTGGAATCAAGTATATCACCCTTATATAAAGGAAGTACAGATAAGAGTACTCGCCAAGCGAGCCAATAACTTCTCGAATAGTACCGATTTGTACCAGATAGTTATCGTGAAAGAGTCACAAGTATCGAAAGTTACTCGAATCAATTAGGTAAACGGAACGCGAGGACTGAACCGAGAAGAATAGTAGTCGTATCTAGCGAGTTTCGATTATATAGTATAACTGGAAGAGCTATCGTTACAAAGTAGTATAGAAGTCCTTCGAGACAGTATTAACAGTCAATCGGAATACAATAATACCATTTATATATATCTCGTATCTTATAAAAGGTCCTCAAATGGAAAGCGAAAACGCGATAGGGTTCCTGCCTCTAGAGTAGTTGTGGCCCCGTGCCCGGTCGTTCCGATATTACCAGGGGACTTCCTTAATATTATATCGGGACAGTTATAATATACCCCTGAACTTGGATATTCTGATAAAGCTATCCAAGGACCCGATCCGAAGCTATGGTTTGATTTCTCGAAGATTACTGGTAAACTTAACTATATAAGGTCAGTAGTCTTGGATACCGAGACCAATATTACCCTGACCTGGAAAAAGTATAATGACTAGTACAATATGAATTGGCGAGTTAAGATCGTGACTATTAAGGAGATCTGGCCCTTTGAAGAACTTGTCCGGTCCAATTCTGACTTTATCAGGAGCCATTTTTGACGGGCCGTTAATATTGGAGCTGGGTCTATTTCAGTGCCTGGCTGGGATGCGGGAGGAGCCGTGGCAGTGAACTCGTACATTTCCTTACTACTTTAACACAAATATATCTTAAGGAGTCAGTTTATAGACCAGAATGCAATTTTGAAATATTACCGATTATATATATCAGCGTTATTAGATGGTCAAAGATAAGCCGTTCACTGTGAAGATTGAAAAACACTCCAACCAGTCCGAACCCCTCGACCATCGCCGTTAATATCCTCATCAATATATAGGACATCTTCCGTTCTTCTGGGCTTTACTCTCTATTGGCAAGTGGGGCATATCAAGCCATAATCAATAGTAAATCTAACAACACAGTTCCCACCTTTTACCTCCTCTATGGTGGTCTTGAAGATCAGCTGACCAAGGGATCTGTGATGAAAGTGTAGTTGGGCTTTTTACCAGAGCAAGACAAAGATACATTATTTGAGGCATATTTACACTGGACTAGGATAAATAACCATAATGTTTTATTAACATATTATAGAAGGGGTTTGGTTTACAATTCCCCACCAAGTCTATAGCGGGCGAAGTATCTGAACTACACTTACTCTTGGCATAAACAAGTTATTTGAGGATAAGGCTGGATACTGTTTCTGGATAAGACTGGACGCCTTTTGTGGAAATTGGGACTTCCTGCCCTACGGCGATAGAGGTTTCTCGTATAGTAGCTAGAAGAGGATTTTACAACCGCTATCAGTTCCCAAATCGATATCCTATTCACTAATATTAATGCCGGCGTTTTCCTTACCAAAAAGCCGAAAAGATCTAATACCTACAGAGCTCAAGATCATCTTGCTCATCTCACTAACTAGTAAAGGTGAGCTCGAATAAGATGAGTCGCATGGGTTTCTGGGGAGCCTGCCAGCATATCGAGCAGCGGATTCGTGTCTAGGTAGTTTCCTAGCTTCAAAGAATGTAGCTGGAAGAAACAGTTCTCGAAGAGTAATGAAATCATGTAACCGAGAGCTTAATAATATAGGATTTCAGGGAATAGGAGGCGAAGGTACCTCCGTACCTGACTGGAGCGAAGCGAACTTATGCCTGGATTACCCGGCCCCGAAAATATCTCGACTCACTTGTTTTCTCATTATCGCGAGACCTCTTATCAAACTGGAAGAGGATATTCCGGAACTCATACTCGACAATATTCTGTGGTCCACGACTAATCTCTATAACCAGGTCACTACCACGATTTTCTCACCACAGTCTACCGATAATAAGTATAATGAAGGTCGAGAAGCGTGCCGATAAGGCAGACTGGCAAGTCCAGTAGAACAGATCGCGAGCACCTTCAACTACTGTCATAGAAACAGCATTGCTTATCGAGGCCTGGCTATTGGCTCGAGCTCCACAGGGCTATTCGGTGACCTTTTCTGGTGGTTTGTAACGCCGGAGTCATTACAGGCCAAGGCATATACAGTTCGAGGATACTGAGGACATATTGGTATACGCCCGCAAAGGCATTCCATATATGCTTTCTGATATGGAGGAGGGGAGGGGAGGAATACCGAAGAGATATGGGCATGGCCTTTATAGCACTAGGAGGACCAAGACTCGTTAGATACCTAGGTCTGAATTTGATAAATCCGCTATTAGGAGAGGGTATAGTTATTATCAACCTTCTTTCTTATTATTAGTAGAATGCCCTCTTATACAATTAATATTAGTTAATGTATATCTGGTAGGCGGGTAAGGAGAGGTTGCCTGATAATGTGGATCTGCCTATATATGAATAACGGGCTCTCCCAGGAGACACGGAAGTCTGCGAATATAGATAGAGAACGTGTCACACTTACACGGTTAGGGTGGCCACCCAATAGCTATAAAGGGGCTGGCGTAAGTGCACACACATAGAGTGAAAATGTTAGGGAGGGTCGGATTCGGACAGCAGTACACGGCAGGCCTATCGACATTACGGAGTTAAAGGCACCTATCGATACAAGAAGTAGTAACAAGAAGCAGTTAGGACCTCAGGGAAATGACTACAGGTTAGCGGAATCTTAGCCAATACTATAACCATAAAATAGCGATAACAAGGAAGGGAGTTTGGCAATCGTGAGAAAAGAAGGGGAAGGGAAAAGATATAAGAGCAGTTTCTCTCCAAATAATTGTCGCACGTCGAAAAGCGCTCTATTGAGCATGATATTGGGGGGGTCTATGGACTGTATATATAGGGGCTCGGAGAGCCCCTGACATCAGGTGAT
>KZ613558.1:42381-56069 GCA_002865625.1 Hyaloscypha hepaticicola
ATTGGGGGGGTCTATGGACTGTATATATAGGGGCTCGGAGAGCCCCTGACATCAGGTGATTTGGAGGCCAGGGGGGTACCCCTGGCGTGCGACAATAATTCTATCAGAATTACGTATAGTAGTAATCTTCCTTATTATATTAACTAGTCGAGACCAGGCGTATTTTTTTTAACACAATATTAATACTAATCCAAGAGTTAATATACCGATTAGGGAAAAGACTAGACAATCGAAAGGTTTACTATCTCTTTCCCAAATATATATTTAATAACCGAATCTGGTCCTTCATTCATATTCAAGACAAGACATCTAAGAGACTCAAAAACGATTATCAGTAAGATCCCAAGACTATAAAGTATCAAAACTGCCTGGTTTTGGACTCAGTAGCAAGGGATCGAATAGACTACCCGTTACTATACATTTCGGCCGTCTAGAGGATTGAAATACTCCTCGCATAAGGTCTCATAGCCATTAGCCCTCGTATATTCAATACCATCTATATTATTCGATAATAATAGGGGTGTCTGGTAACCTCAATTAATTCGACCGGTATAATCGTGGACCAGAACGAATACTTTTACCTTCTGGATTATAACAGGAAAGAACAAATAATAGCACACAACCTCCTTCAAGGCATTACAGATAACTTGATATTATATACCCTCGTATCAAGTAACATCGTTTATAGGGGGTTTAGGAATACGGGCATTGGATAGTCCTATCCCGTCCACTTAACGGAATATATTATATCCGAGATACCTTAAATAGTTAAGCCATAACACTTATCCAGGATTTAGTCAAAAACAAAGCAATATAATATCTTGATAGCCCCACTAATAGAGGGCTTAAGTACTTAATATCAAACAATCCCCAGTAGTCACGTTAACTATTCTCCTTAATTTAAATATACCCTTCACCTCCAAGTATAAAACATTTATAATAAATATAAGTAACTTATTTTTTAAATCTTAATTAGATATTACTTTAATAATAGATATCCAATAAGATTTATTAAATCGTTTATAAGAGAAGATTATCAAATCTAATAAAATAATCGAAGATCCCATATACTTATTTGGATAATTTATCTTTACCGTAACTTCTTTAAAGAATATCCAACTTGGATTAGAGACGAGTTAAAGAATACTATTCTATTCCTTCAAGAAAACTAATTACTAATTATAATTCTTAACATTTATATAGGATTTATATATAAAGGTATTATCCGTTATTTAATATCTCGTCCAAGAAATCCTCAAATACTCTAGAAATAATTCTAAACCTGAAATTCAAGATAAAAGACTATCAAGAAAGAAAAAGAGAGATCTCACTTATCAGTTTCCAAAACCCTTCAAGGTATAGATACAAGTACATATCTCTAAAGACGGACTTGGAGATTTACACGAAACTTCCGGTAACAGTTCCCAAGTCGATAATGACTCGGTCACGTGTTAACCCGGTCACGAAGACACCACTATCAACTAGAGTAACGATAGCCCCATAACGGAGAAATCCCTTCCAGAATACGAGAAAGATATTCCAGAGATTATTACCGAAGAAGTTTCTCAGGAAGGAGTATAAGGCCAGTCTTCTGTCCATAGCCTCTCCTTGCCATTTATAGACAGTAAGTCAATACTCCACTAGTTAAAGGCCATATATAGTAGTAATAACACCAAGATAAATCCCGTTTATAAATAACTATCAGTGGCCCTTGACAAGCCGACCGAGGATTATAAGATTAGTATCCACCCTCCCTTGCCAAGCGAGGCAGAATAGCGAGAGACGGCCTTACCGGAAATCAATAGAAATATATCCAACGATCAAGCTATATCCGCTCCCTCCTTCCTACACGGGACAAAACCATAACAGATTACCTTACCGTATCCTGCCCCATATATACCCGTATAACAAATCGGTAAAGGATTCCAATCGTCTTTGTCTAACAATCAAACACCACATACAGCCCTGTTCACGCCTATAATAGATGGAGAAATTCTATCACCTTTGACCGAAGGTAACCGAGCTGGCTCCCCACCAGATAAGGTAGAGATAACCTTATTAGAGAGGATTCCGCCGCTATCACCCAGGACGGGACAGTAACCGGCGAGCCCATATAACACTACTTCCGTACAGGTACAACTAGTCAATAGAGAAGAACCGCTTCCAACTCAAGATAGCCAAACTATCCTGTCCCCTTCCCCACCCGGAAAGGGACCTACCTTAACCGATATAATCGCTAAAGCAGTTTATATCATTTACGAGATAAGTAAATACTAGGAAGTATTAACGGAGATCCATTCAAGAATCCTTAGTACATTACAACCTAGTCTTAATAGAACACCAGTTATAACTATTATAACAGAACGGCCAGGTTCTATATAAATTATAAGCAATCCGATAACTTGATCCGCCTTTATATAAATCAGTATACTAGAAGCAAGTCACACTCATTCCAAGGAAGTAACTATCCTCAATATAATAGAATAAATAGGCACCTCAAAGTGGTACGACACCGAGCTTGAACAAGTTAAGAAGGCACCGCCTCTTACAAAACGAGGGATATCTAAAAAACGTCTAGTCACAATAGTTCTGGATAAATACTTGAAGGAAGTACACGATATTATAAAGAGCCCGAGAAAACTAATCTTAAAAGATAATAAAGATCGTCCTTTATTAACAAATTCTACTAGAATCCAAGGGAGGATTTTTAATACAAGAAGGAAGAAGTTTAATAAAATTTCCATAAAGGACGAATATTATATAAACTGATCCAAATGACCTATTTAAAGATTCTCTTCAATTCAAATATATAATATATCTTATAATAAATAGATCTTAATAATTATTAACCTTGATTATATTACTAAAAACTATATAAAGATAAGTAAAGAAAATATTAATAAGATAACTATATTATTTCGAGCAAATCTATAAAAGATAAAACTACTCGCTATCCTTAATAAACAAGTAGAGTTATTGGTTAAGAAAGGATAACCGGACCCGTCTCGTCTCTTTGACTCACTTGAATCACATTCCATTATACTATTAAAGAAGGTCTCAAGCCTACAAACTGAATACAGTCTCGAGAGAGTAAGCTAATATTTAGTTTGGATTTTGGACATATATACTAATATAATATATTCGAATAACAAGAACCGGTACTATAAGGCCACTTGAATACTACTATCGACCAAGTCATCGAAGGGATCAGCCACGTTCTCGGTAAGTATATACTCGATGATAACGATTCTATTATAGTAAATAGTATAGTCGAACTATTATATAACATATTCGACAGGCTCCATTCCAGGGAATGGCTTAATTACTGGGATATTATAACCGCTCTGGAGATAACTAATAGGCCAATATTTGTGAGACTCGGTCTTAGTGTTCCCTTCCACAAGAAAGAGGCAAATGGCGAGGTCACGCCTTTCCCGAACCCCCTATATCACTGGAGAAAGAAGATCGACGACTATAGGTACGAAGGCAAGAATAATCCCAATGGCCTACAGGTATACATTTGCCCGCTGAATGTTAATGCCGATCACTTTACACTGCTCGAGATTAATAAATAAACGAAGATGATATATTACTATAATTCGATAGTAAATTATAGAATTATTTATTATAAAACAAAGTCTACTCTAGTAAAACAAATAGTAGAAGTAAGTGAATTTGGGCAGACTATTTAAAGGCAGTACTGATCTGCTATAGAAGGAGTTCAAGTACTTGAGTTTCGGATATACTAAGGCGGTAAGTATATCCAGTCTAATAGACCGCCGTATACTAATCTGGCGGCCAGTCTATTCCCTAGTAGAGAAACGGATGGAACTATAACTTGATAGTTATATATAACACCAAGCGGCGAATGATTAGACTCCCAGTTGGTAGTTGGGATAACAAGGTGGATCCAGACCGAGTAATTAAGGAGATAGTCGGGGATTGTCAGATATTCCTTGAGGATAACACTCTTCAGCCGAGTCCCCTTTCCAAGAAGTACAAGAGGATACTCGAGGGCCCTCCGAACAATATTCTTAAGCCAAATCGCAGTTCCAAAAGACTCAGAGAGATCGTCGAGGGTTTCTAGACGGTCCCTCAGGATAAGGCTTCTTATTGTCTGGCTATGAGAGTCAGGGTTAGTATTCATGGGCGATAGTATCGTGGGATTGATGGATTTATGGTTGGATCTTTAAATAGATTTCTCGAGGAAATGGTGCTTTCAAAGCGACCCCGCTCCAAGCTTCTTTCACCTGGTATACAAATCGCCTTGTCCCAACAAGGACTTGGAATCACGTGCAAGCTTTGCGGTGCCAAAGCTGGGCCATTCCGGCATAGCTGTCTAAACGGATGGCTGGAACCGTGTATGAGCAAATCAATCAATCAATCAATCAATCGGAGTTTTCCCACTATTCCTTAACCAGCAGGCCGGAATTCGTTAGGGAACGTACAGGAGGGATTTCATGTCGCGTGCGGAACCTCAGGCCCGCCTCGGGAGTTTTTCTACCGTTCGAAGGTGCGGAAGGACGTAATTGCATTAACATAGAGCATAAAGAAAACAGTCTCAACAAGCGTCCACCCGATGCACGTCTAATGCACATGCTCCGCTCCTCCCCAGGCTGCACAGCATATCAAGAGCGCGTCCCTCTTCCAACTCCTCGACTTCGCATACAGACATTCCTCCGATGTTCTATGTCTCTCGTCCGACGCTTATATCTCGCAACAAACGCGCGCAAGGGACGCCCCTCCTGGTGGCGGACTCAGAGAAGCTGATGGACAAGTTAGCGCAAATGCGGTCCTGTTGGCGATTCAAAGTCGGTTGCAGTATCAATTTAATGGTGGGAATGGAGGTCGCGGATGAGCAAGGAGTTTTTGTTGGGGATGGCACAGCAGAGGAATAACGTTACGTTGCCAAGGGTGCTGCGGAATGAATGGGGTGTTTGGTTGCCGAGTGAGAGGTTCGTGTTGACGGGTGTGCCGTGGGGATTGATGAGGAGGAGGCGATGCAGGGAGATGGGATGGAAGGTGTGGAGATGGAGGAGCAGGATGAGGAGGGTGGGGAGGGTGGGGAGGAGGGAGGCACCATGGAAGATTTGTTTGGCGGTGATCCGGATCCGGATATGGAGAAGATGATTGAGAGAAAGAAAGGAATACCGTAATGATCAAGGAGGATACTGCTTAGAGCTGGAGCACAACCAAGTCACATATAGAAAAAATATTAGGAGACTTGGACGAGCACAAAGAGGCAGAAGAGAAGCTTCGAGAAGCAATAACGGTTTATGAGATGGCGATTGGAGAAGAACATCACCATCCTCGCGCGCTCAAGAGCCGACTGGCGAGGATTATTTGTTTACCTTCTATGCGCCCCACCATCCTGCCTCCACAACAAACCCTCCACCCAAAACCGAAAATCTACTACATTGCGACGCGATGGACGGAAGCTCATCTGCACCCCCGGCCTCGCCTTGGAAGCTGCGCCCCGTTCCCAACACACCTTATTCGAGTGAACTAGGCATGCTACAAGAAGAACAGAAACAGCCTCACGGTCGTGGTTCGTTTGGGGCAGTTTGTCCGTTTCTCAATATAAGCGATCGCAGTTCCTGTTCCTGTATGTAAGCCTGCATATCTCAATGGACCAAACCAATACCCTAAAATACATACCAATAGCTCCTTTAACTTCTGTTCCTCCTCATCATCCCCTCGTTGCTCCCACCCAACCATGGCAAGCTGAAGCTTTCTCAGTTGTCGAGACACAATATACTAAAGCGGTATTAGTAGTTGGGTTTGCGAGAGATTTTTTACGCTGAATTACCTCCTCAACCGTGCCATTCATAATGTAACGGATAATTGTGATTTGCTTCTCCTGGCCAAGTCGGAGAATACGACCAATAGCCTGCTTTTCAATGGAGGGGTTCCACTGTGGTTCTAGGATGTGGATGCGATTTGCAATCGTAAGATTTAGCCTGTGCAACGGACATCAGCTATCGACCTCTGCTTCCCGAGGACCACAAAGCTGGAGAGCGCCAATAGAGAAAGCTATCACTTACCCTACAGCACCAGTCCCCAATGTCATCAGCAACGTCTTAATTTCCGGTTTTGATTTGAAGCTTGAGAGCACTTTGCGTCTTTCAGGCAAAGAAAGTGAGCCATTGACGGTAGCGAATGGGATAGCCTTAGCGTAAAGCAAGCAAGCTATGAGATCTAAGCTCTTCTTCCAAGCAGAAAAGACGATACTACGCAAGGTATAATTAGCCAGAGCTTTCAAAGACACATGAATCGGCTTGAAGTTGAGGTACAGTACCTTTTCTCCCCCTCTTCTTGACTCTCGACATCCTGCAAGAGGGCAGACAATTTGGTAGAATAGCCACCATTCAGGTCGAAGAAAGTAAGTGACCCTGGGGAAATGCGCCCGACTGGTGCCTTTTTGCGGCCCGTCTTTTCGTTCGCCGCAATAAAACCTCCCACAATCACGTTTCCGCAGAGAGGGCATTGAGCCTTCTTCCCTACCTTAGTTTCTTTCAGGTCGGCTTCGTACTGCGGCAAGCACTCGCTGCAGAGTAGATGCGAACAAACTGTAAATTCCGCCGACTGTGGATCATTTGGCTTCCCAATTACAGTTACATCGCATGAGCAATATGCACAATTCGCATCATCGCTTTGTTGCAGAAATGCTAATGCTTCCTCTGGGTCTGATGGTAAGGCGCTGCCAAGATTCTGCGAGAGTTGTTCATATGTGCCGTGGTTACATAGTAATCGAAGGCGAAGAAGCGCTTGAAGGATGCCACTATAGGCTTCGGCGGTCTTCCGGCCGCTCACCGCCCTATCAATTTCTTGTCGGTACGTGTCCCCAATGTTCGCGTAGGCGGCGTCTTCGACACCAGCCAAATTTAACTGGTGGAGACGCGTGATCGGCTCAGAAAGCTGGAGAATCTTATTTGTCCGTCGCAAGCATATTGACTTGAGGAGCAGGCGCAGGCAGTGAAAGCCGGACGAGCTCCCGAATTCGATTGGCGAAGTGATGTAATTCCGAAATGCTGAACCTGTTTCTAGTAGGGGAACTCGGAGGAATTTGACAAGTGCTTCTAGATCGTTCAGTGAATTCTGGATCGGCGTCCCACTAAGACACCAGCGAATCTTGGAAGACATTGTTGAAACAGCGCGGAATTGTACAGTGCTTTGGTGACGGATTGCATGGGCTACAGCTCTTTATGTCAGAATTCCAATAGGCAACTAAGATATTCGGACTGGGGAGAGCGAATCGACAGACCTACCCTCGTCAAGGACTATTCTGAACCAGTTTATATTGTGGAGGACGTTGCTACCCCGACGAAACTCGGCGGCAACGGTGGCATATGTTGTAAAGACAATATCGAAGTCGAGCAGTTTTAAGGGATCCAGCACCCTCTTAGGACCATGATATTTGTGTATGTTCAGGGTATTTGGGTAGATATGCCTAGGAGTATAGTTAGCTACTGTTGAGGTAGTGCGGGAAAAGTTATCGTACTTTTGTACCTGTTCAACCCACGCATCCAAAACCACTAAATCCCGTCCAAACTTAACTCTGGAGCTCCATGCAAGATTAAGAGCGATGAGTAACTACTTACAGGTAGAGGGAACAACGACCAATGTTGCCTTGGAAGCAGGCTTCCGAATGCCCTTAGACGCTAAATCCCTTCTCCCTGATTGCGCAAAATATTCGGCGGCGGCTAGAGAGTCCACAATAGCCGATAGCATTGTCAAAGATTTTCCCATCCCCATCTCATCGGATATAATGCCCCCTAAATTATTGTCAGGGATAACTTGCCGTTTCGAACCGGTGATCAAATGTTCGTAACTGTATTTGTTGTGAGTCCGCATTAGAGCCAAAAGTGAACTATCGAGCCTATTGCTAGAGGGTAAATGGGTATTCGTGTAACTTACTAGGAGCGGGTTGATGTTTGCTGGGTAACTTTCCATAGTGATAGAGCGGATGGAACAACTCCTGCCTCTCGTTGCATTATGAAATCGGCGCCTTCTTTCTGATGGCTGCGAGATGAATACGACGGTCAGGACGTGATTACATTAGGAGAACAGATAGGTAGAAGAGAAGAACAAACTTCAGCAATGGGGTCTGGATTCGAGAATCGATATCGGCTTGGCGTACGTACTCTTGTTGATCAAGGTTTTCGAGGACTTTCGAGATGTTGCATTTTGCGGACCTTTCGGTCTGGTATACTGACGTGTTCCCCGATGGGATGATTGTGGGGGCGGGGTTTGCTATGTTCAAGAAGCTGAGATAATGCGGGTTATCATATTTGGCAGAGCCGTCGTAATGATAAGGATGCTGAAAATACAACCTCGCTCTGGAGAACACCCTGCCGACCACCCCTGTGGCATCCCTAGATCCATATACGTTGATATCAATAGGTAGTGTCCCTCTTTTCCCGGTCTGTTTCCAGGCCTGTATTGCTTCTCTTAATGCATTATAGGGTACAAAGACTTCATAGCGGACGGAGGCAGTCCCTGATAGCTCTTGAAAACAATGCGAAATGGCGATGTTCAAGGCTCCAATTTCTATTCCTGTAAAAGATTGCAACACAAAATAGTTATTTCGGGAAATAACCCTCAGCTGATAATAATTTTGGTCACTTCCCTGTCCATTAACGAGATTTGCGTCATCAAAAATATGTGGATTGTCGAGGAGTTGGGCTTCGACATCGCAGATCTGAAAAGTATGTAAGAATGCGGTTCGCGACTTGGCCAGAAATTGCTACGCACCATGCCAAAGCAGATCTCCTGTCTCTGAGGAGCAACATATTCTACAGGCCCTGGTATCATAGCAGGGTTGTCTGACGGCGAAACGTAGAAGGATGCACCAGACGACGAATCCTCCATGTCTATGTCTCCTTCATAGTCAAAGTTGGCGACTGAAGGGACTTGGGAGGTTGAGAAAAGCTTCGCTCTCGGGGTCTCATGGTTACAATAATATTGTGCAGTTGATACGTTGCTTTTCATCAAGTTAATGCCGTATTGAGTGAAAAGGGCATAAGAGACGGAGGCGCATCAGGCCCCTTAGCCCGAAATTGTTTGCATTCAAGCGGAACTTGAACTTACTTCGAGTCGTACTCTGGCGAATCCGGATCAAGAATTTGTCGTTTGTTAGCGCCGTATAAATCTGGGTCATCGTCAGAAAGGTGTTGTCGTTTCGTTGTCATCGTGACGGATTGATTCTTGCTACGATGGTACAAGGCTATTCTTGTATCCAAAGGTTGCGATTTGCAGAAGAAGCCAGCTGCGTGTCACTGCAAGAGTATGCCCACGGAGCCTCGCCATATAAAAGACGCAAGGCGGAGAGATTGGTGGGACGATGGGATGCCTTGTTGCCAGCTGGCGGCGGCAGCCATTGCCCACGCTAGCGGCCGCACGCGAATATCCCTTGTTCGGCCAGAATACAACAGTCTCCTCCAATCAGGCCATCCGCATTTATGCGGCCGCTAGCGTGGGCAATGGCTGCCGCACGAAGGGAGAGGGTGAGGATAGCTAGTGGCGGTGGCGGAGCATGGGCGGGCCGTGGGCAAAGCTACAGGCTCTCCAAGATGATGCGGAAAGCATTACTATCCGTTCTCAACAAAAACATTTTCAGACGAAAGCATCTCATAAATATCCCTTTGAAGAGTTCCATCACGGCTAGCCCTTGTTCACTCCGAGATTAGAATAGCTGTTGGGTCCCGCAAGATCTAAACTCAGCATGGCATCCAATCAGCCCCAGCTAGGCCTTTTCAGCCTTTACCTACAAAGCTTTGTAGAGACTCTTACTGACGAACAAAAGAACGAATTCGAATTTTCCACTCTCGAAGATTTCCAGGCTGCTATTGTTGCCATCCAGAACCGACAGAATTCGGTGAGAAAGATGCGAAATCTTGCTCGGTTGAGGTGTTTTCTTGAGGCAATGGACCAGTATGGCAAAGTGATTGAAGTCTTCGTCAATGCATCCGAACTTGTCTGTTTCATTTGGGTAAAATAATATCATAAATCACTTTCGTGAACTATACTAACTTATGTTCTAGGGCCCGGCAAAGTTTCTCCTTCAGGCATGATATGCTTCCTCCCATGAAGTCAATTATATCAACTGAATCCTCTCAGACTGCCAGCGCATATACCGAAGCTTTTGACGCGCTCCTTGACGCTTATCAACAGATTGGAGAAAGTCTTCCACTATTATCTCAGTATCAAGCGCTCTTCCAGCGTAACCCAAGTATGCGTAAAGTATTGGCACTTATCTATAGTGACATCCTCGAGTTTCACAAAAAGGCGCTCAAATATTTTCGCCAGCGAAGTAAGTTTATCAAGACGACCTAGGTTAATCATTCGGCCTAAATTTCCTACAGCCTGGCGACAGCTTTTCAACGCAACGTGGAAAACATTTCGAACGGAGTTCTCAGGGCTTCTGGTGAACATACAACGGCATGGACGGCTTGTCGAAAGCCAAGCGAATCTAGTCGAGTTTGAGCAATTGTTCCATCAAATGGAGATGGGGCGAGTGGCGGCGAAAGCGGACTTTCAGAGACGTAAAGAAGAAGAAGAAAGGAACAGACGCATCGCTGTGAGGAATTGGCTATCAGCGGCAAGCACAGATGTTGACCAGGAGAGGGGTGTGTCTGTACGAAAACATAATCCTGGTAGTGGTCGGTGGCTGCTCGGTAACAATCAAGTGCAAGGCTGGTTTAATCCGGAGTTTTGCTCGGCACCAGTGGTATGGATTAACGGTATCCCTGGAGCAGGTTAGTTCAACGCACCTTCTTTCGGAGTTCACATTCAATTGAATCAATACCTGACTGACTGGTGGTCTTGAACCTTTTAGGTAAAACTGTCCTTGCGTCTCTTATGGTTGAAGAACTGCAGCAACTGCGGGCAACTCACCCTATCACTCTCGGCTTCTTTTACTGTAAACACAAAGACAGTCAAAGAAACACGTTCAACGCCGTTGCAAGGGCAATCCTAGCTCAATTATTGAATCAGAACGAAGACCTGCTGCCTTATCTTTTTGAGAAAGCTTCAACAAGCGGAGAAATGGTGCTAGAATCTCCCAGTCTTACAAAGGAGCTTCTCGAAACAGCCTTGAAGAGCTCAGAGAAGGTATACATCGTCATTGACGGTCTGGACGAATGTGACTCACACGAGAAGAAGGCAATTATTCAATGGTTTCAGTCAGTCATCGCTTCTCTTCCCGATACTGAATTCGACAGCATGAGATGCCTGTTCATCAGCCAAGATGATGGGGAGGTCGGGAAGGTGCTTTCCAAGATTCCAGCTATTCGTATTAGGCCTGAAGACACAAGGGCGGACATCCAAACTTACACAACTATCTGGAGCAAAAAGATACAGGAGAAATTCGCCTTGCCGGATGAAAAAAGAGAAGCCATCATAGCAGGAGTGATTGAAAGGGCAGACGGTAAGTGCCTATTATTCACTTATTGTAGGGGATACAATACTCACAACAGCCTTGAACCAGGCATGTTCCTCTTCGCAAAGTTAGTGATGGAAAACTTATTTAGCCAAACGAAACGAGAGAACCTTAGCAAGGAACTTGAGCCTGCTAGGTTTCCCCGCGGCCTGGAAGATGCGTATGTTATGCCTCTTTTGTTTCAAGCCGAGCGCCTATTGAATTGCTTTGAATTAGATACGCCCGAATAGTCGATCGTATTCTTGGAGACCCATCGACAAAAGAAGACGCCAAACGATTACTCGGCTGGCTCGTCTGTGCAAGACGCCCTCTGAAGTGGCGTGAGATCCAGTGTGCAGTATCAATTAATCTTGACGCTAAGGACATTGATCTCGCGGAGCGGCAATTGCGAGTGGGTTCGAAGATTCTTTGCGGGTCTTTGGTCGAGCAGCGTTCCGATGGTTCGGTTGAGATGGTCCATCTTACCGCTCGTTTGTAAGCCATTATTTAGAGCACTTTGTCAAGATGTCTAAGTTGCTAACATTGAGAATAGCTTCCTCGTAAGTCAAAAACATATAGACCTCGCTTCGGAAGAATTCGAACTAGTCAAACTTTGTCTGGGGTACTTGAACTTTCGGTGTTTCCAAGACAGCACACCCGAGTTAGAGACCAAAGAATTCGTCTTAAAGGGTTATTATTCGTTCCTTGACTATGCTGCCTTGCACTGGGTTGATCACCTCGAAGAATGGGTTCCCACTGGCAGTCACACCGGGTCAGTTAACTCTGTTGAGGACCTGATCCAAGAGTTCTTGCAAAACTTCTGGTGGAAGTCAGAACGTCGTACCGCTATACCAAGCGGAGTGAGGACGAAGTTTTCGCGCTTTAAGTCATGCGAATTTTTTAATCAACTAACAAAGGCTGCATTCGCTTGGAAAAAATTACAGAAGGCTTACGGCGCTGACTGTGTCGACTCCGAATCTGTGGAATTGGTTGAGCGGATATGCAAAGTGAGAAAAGCCATAGAAAAGACACTTGCTTCCTCGAAGGGAAACGACGTCCTGGAACGCAACCTTGTTACATTCTACGGCCCAGAGCTCTTCAAGTGCCCCCGTATCAGCTGCAAACATTTCACCGATGGCTTTTCAACGGAGGAAGCCCGTGATCAGCATTTTCAAAAGCACAAGTGGTCATTTACTTGCACTTATCCAGGATGCCCTTTTGGAACTCTGGGGTTTAATTCGATCACAGACCTGAATCGGCATTTCACTAATTCTCACGAAGCACGACAATACGGGGAAACGCAATTCCCTATAACGCAAGACCCGGGTGATATTGATATCAAACGAGCAATTCGAGCTGGATCTACAAGAGAGGTTGAGAAATGGTTGGAGCAGTTCAACGGAGCCCCTAAAAATGCAGCAATTTCGAAACTTCAGCAGAGCGCAATCCTTGCAGCAGTTAACCAAGGAGACATAGTAATATTCGGGCTCCTCTTGGACGGTATGCCGAATATATCCACAACACAAATTAGCCATTTGTTTAATAGCGCTTTGGCAAAGGGACAAGTGACGATAGCAAACATCGTTCTTAACCATCCTCTAGCTAATCCCTTCGACTGTTCCGGAACATACGAATCCCCTATCACTACTGCTATTCAGCTGGGAAGGATTGAGATTCTGAAGCGTATCGGTGAGGACGGGGATGTCGATTGGAATAATCGCATCCAGACAAAATCACCTGGCTCTAGGGGTAGAAGAAGACCCTGGACGACGCCACTATTGTTGGCCGCTGCGAGCGGGAACCTAGAGGTTGTGAAGCTGCTATTTAAGAAGGAAGGAGTGGACCTAAACTTCAAGGACTCTAATAGCCGGACACCACTTTGGTTAGCTACAGAGAAAGAGCAGTTCGAAGTTGTAAAACTCTTTGTTGAGAAGGAAGGCGTGGATATAGACTCTAAGGACTCTAATAGTCGGACACCGCTCTCATGGGCTGCAGGGAACGGATATCTCGACGTTACAAAACTCCTTCTCGAGAAGGAGGGTGTAAACATGGACTCTCAGGATTCTAAAGGCCGGACACCGCTATCATGGGCCGCAGGGAACGGACATCTCGAGGCTGTAAAGCTTTTTGTCGAGAAGGGAGGCCTAGACATAGACTCTAAGGACTCTAATAGTCGGACACCGCTATCATGGGCCGCAGGGAATGGGTACCTCGAGATCGTGAAGATATTTGAGAGAGAAGGTATTGATATAGACCTTGCGGACTCTAT
>KZ613558.1:66039-118476 GCA_002865625.1 Hyaloscypha hepaticicola
TTTATAATTTATAAATATTTTATAATTTATAAATATTTTATAATTTATAAATACTTTATAATTTATAAATATTTTATAATTTATAAATACTTTTTTTTTAAATATATTTTATTTAATTGAATTAATATTTTATTTTATAAATAATATATTATAATATAAATTTAATTATTATAATTAATATTTTATTTTATTATAATAAATAAATTATTATAAATTTAAAAGTAATCTCTTCTTTTAATAAAATAAATCTTTTTATTATTTTATATTTTAATATATTATTATAATATATTATTTTAATTTTAAAATCGTTTTATTTCTTAATATATACTTTTTAATAAATAAAAATAAGTGATAATATAATTTATAATTTAATTAATATAATTTATAATTTCTTTATATAATTATTTATAAATATTAATTTATAATATAATCTTTAAAATTTTAAAAATATTTAAATTAATTAATTATTTATATTTTCTTTATTAAAATATAAATCTTATAAATTAATTAATCTTTTATTTATTTAATTAATTATAATATATTTTTTAATAATCTTATATATATTTTTAATAAATTATAAATTAAGATATTTAAATTTTTAATATTAATAAATTTATTTAAATATTTAATAATTTAAAATTAATTCTTATTTATTTATAATAAATTTTATAAATATTATATATTTTATTAATATATTTAATATATATAATTTCTTTATTTTATTTATTATATTTATTTTATAATCTTTATTATTATTCTCTTATTTTATAATTATATTATAAAAATTAAAAGTTTAATAATTTATAATATATATAATATATTTATTAAAATAATATTCCTTATATATTTATTAATATTAATAAATATTTTTATTTATTTTTAATTAATTTCAAGTAATATTAATTTATTTATAATTATTATAAATTATTTTATATTTAATAAATATTTTATAATTTAATATTATATAATTAATTATATTTAAATTAACTAATCACTTTTATTTATTATAAATATTTTTAAATATTTATTAATAAACTTCATTTATATACTTATTTATAAATTTATATTTTCTTAATTAATAAAAGATTACTTTTAATTTCAAGAATTAATAATAATTTAATTTTTATTTTTTCTTATTAAAAGTATTTAATTATATATTTATAATCTTTTTTTATATTCTTTAATTAATTTGAATATTTGACTTTTATATATTTTTTCTTTTTATACTATTAATATTTCTTCTTTTCTTTTTCTTTTTCTTTTTTACTTTTCTTATTTATAATTTATAAAATTACTTTTTATTATATAATTATAATTAATTTATAAATAAAGTCAATTATTTATAATAAATTAAATAAAATAATAATTATTAATTTATTTATTAATTATTATAAAAGATTAATATTAAAAATATTCATTTATATCTTTTATAAATTAATAATAATTAAATTTATAAATACTTTTAACTTTAATATAAACTTATAAAACTTTTAAAAGATTATAAATAAGTATATATATTTAAATATATTTTATTATTCTTTTATAATTTGTAAATAAAATATTTTAAATAATATTTTTTATTTATAATATTTTATAATAATTACTTTTTCTTTTATTATTTTATTATTTATACTTTTTATAAATATTTTAATTTTTAAAATTAATTATTTAATAATATTTTATATATTCTTTATTTTAATTATAATTTATATTTAATAATTTAAACCGTTTAATTTAATAATCTTAATCTTTTTAATTATTAAATTATTCTCAATTTCAATAAGATTAAGTCTCTTTTAATCCCGTATTAATAATAATAATTTATATTTCAATTCTTATAATAATAATTAAATATTTAAGTTTATAATTTATTAAATATTATATCTTTAATTTAATAATAATAATTATGAAAAATCGTATAAACGAACTTAATTAAGGTAAATCAAGTATATTATTAATTATATAAAATAAACTATAAAAGGCATTTAAGTTATATATATAAAACTGTTAGTGAAACGTGCGTGAAACTGGTACTAGGCACTATTAGCTGCTTTAGACTACTAAGCACTCTTTAATAATCACTCAAGAGAGCTTTAATTTCCAATAACACTACCAGTTACCAAATCACTAAAACAGTTTTAAGATAACTTTTGTGCTCTTTCTAGTATATATGCCTAGTAGTTTTGAAAATACTTCGTTATCTCCGATTCCTGTGAGCGAAAATCCTAAAGTAGGGGTAGAGCTAATAAGTTTCCGTTTTTACTATAGTATCGACTCCTGCTTTCGGTATAGCGCTCGCTTACCCTCGCTTAACAGGACCTCATATATCAAAAGGATGTATGAGAGCGTTTTTGGTGTGTGATAATTGAGTTACAGGGCGATATCGGTAACTGTCCTGGAATATCGCTTTTCGCACTGAGGGTGCCCTTCGCCGTTGTACCACGCGATAACGACACGGTTGTACGATATAAGAATCGGATAGTGTCCTATTCAGGGTGCCTCTTAATATATATTTTAATTTGGAGCGATTTGGACCAGAATTAAGGGTCGAGGAGGGTAATCGTGGGTTTTGCGGGTCTTCGCTTAAATAGGGGGCTCTGATTGGCTGGAATAGGGGCCCCTGAAATTTTGAAAAGGCCAAGGCCTGTGCCCGCCTGGATATGCTATTACTATAGTACAGTGCTCTACTCTGCTCTATTCTAGCTATGATCTACCTGTATAATAATTAAGCTCTCTTGAGAGCGTCTATAACCTTGCTCAGCGACGCTTCTGCCCTCTTACGCTCGTCCTCTAGTTGTAACACGACTCGATCATAGGTCTCTGCTTCCGCCGGCGCCCCGCCGGCTGCTGCCAGGCGCCGGATCTCTGTAATCAGAGTCTTCCGTCTCGAGTAGAACTGGCACTCGGAGGCTATTATAGGCCCTGTGCGCCAGCTCGCGCCGTACCGCGCATCCAGCTGCTCGATTGAGGGCTGGCCCGCGAGCCCGACTGTCCACTCGCGCCACAGCTCAGGGATCGTCTGTATTGTCCTCGATATGCGGTACGGCGGCGGCTCTACTGCCTGTGCCAGGGCCGTAATAGGCAGGGCGACTGGCCGGTTCGGCAGAGGGGAGGCTCCCGTCAGAGGCGCCGCTACTGCCGCGAGAGCAGGAGCGAGCTGGCCGCCGCGAGGTACAAAGTGGAAACTGCCTCCAACGAAGTCGCTAAGGGTGTCCGCGATCCTCTCTATCCTCTGCTCGATTCGCGTTATCAGGAGGCCTTCTAGAGAGTAGAGTACTTGAATATAAGTCGCCTGGTTATTCTGAATAATGCCTATTATTATATATAGACAGTCATTGACAACTGGTATAGCCTTCTAAATAGCGATTGTGTGTGGGTCTTGCTCAATTGCAATAGCTAGGGCGCCCTTGACACGGAGCTCAAAGTCCTTGTACTCTTATGTCTCAAAGAGTGGGTCTTGGAAGATGGGATAGCTAGGGAACTCTGTATGCCAGAGTACTAAGTTCTAGTAGTAAAGAGTATTAACTCTGCCTATCCTTAAAGCCCTGCTTATACGTACTTGCAAGAATACTACACGGAGCCTCTATAAGAGTTCCAAGAACCCTCCTGCAGCCAGGTTAGGCTCCACCTTCTCTGTCGTGTCCGGCCGCTCTAGATACACTGTCTGCTAGCGGTCAAGGTCAGGCCAGACCCGCCGAAGGAGCAGAGGCGGAGACTGTATCGTCTCACGCGGCAAGAAGTAGCTCGACACCCATTCCGGGTCAAAGTCGGCGATACCGCGTATAAACGCTCGCGGTAAGGTAGTCAGGTAATAGCCCGTCATTTGATCCGCATTCCAGCGGCCTCCACGGCGGATCTGGTCCTCTGAGACCCCGTTTAGCTCTGCCAGCCGGGCCCCTGAGACTCGCCCGGTATACGTCACCTTAGAGGTCTTAATACCAGCTTCGCCATAGAACCGCCACGTCCAGGAGGACACTGTACTGTCACTTAGAGACTCGGCCAGGTGGGCACTATCCCTCTTCAAGACCTTGATATTGTACCAGTCCTGGCTCGTACACAAGCAGGGGAATAGCTCGCCTGAGCAGTGCCAGCGCCAGAAGAAGTATGTAACCAGAACGCCTATAAGACAGGAGCGATAGTCCCGGTGGCGGAGGGCGGCGCCGTACTCTAACCGGCCGTGCTAGTTCGTCTTGCCTTGGCCCATGACTGTAACTAGATACCAGCCAGTCCCGTTCGGCCCTTTATTGGGCAAGGGCATCGAGAATAGGTCAGGCAGCTCCATTGGCAGACGGTTACTCAGCCGGAGGAGTATAGAGTTGCCGAAGAGGAAGCAGAGCTGCGTCCGGAATAGCTGCTCGGCACAGCTCCTGCCTAGACTCTGGTTCCAGGCTGCCCGAGTCAAGTCAGGGATCTACGTCGCTGTATAGCCGTCCCTAATAGTCACTAGACCGCGGTCTTCAAACTCGTCCCGGCGCCGCTAGTACTGGCCGCGCGCAATAGAGGTCTTGAGGGCTGTCAGGGCAACGCGCTAAGGCCGGTCAACTGAGTGGAGGCCGAGAGAGGTCTAGTGCGCCCAAAGCTCGTTAATGGCAGAACAGTAGTCGCGGACAGTATTATACATGAGGACTAGATCAGAGCAGGACTCGTCGTCCTCTCCTTCTAGTACAGGGAGAGTACTGGTACTAGTATTAGCACTGGCAGTGGCACTGGCAGGCCCTCCTCTTTGCCGCTTGCGTGACTGCGATAGCTGTAATGGCGACTCGGCCCTCCTCTTGCCCTTGCCCTTACTCTTGCACTCCTTCTCGGTATTCAAACGGCGTCCCCTCCGTGGTGCACAGCTCGCGATCTCGTCCTTGATAAAGAGCAAGAGCTTGCCCTCGTTCACATAGTCTCCAGAGAGGTACTTGCCACCCTCTTTAAAGTCTAGGTTCTTGTACCAAGCCTATATATAAATAGAGGGTTAACTAGTTATCCCTTAATAGAGAGAGAGAGAGAGAGAGAGCCAAGGGTAGGGCTAGTACTCACCTTCCATTCCTTTTGCTTCGGCTCATAGTTCTTGGCCGTATTCTTCGGCCTATGAGTCCGGTAGTACTCGAGAACCTCATCTAGGGCCTGTTGAATGGCTATATCCTCGGCCCGGGTAGGTGCAGGTACCGCTAGTGGCGCTAGAGGAGCTATACGAGTCTTGGAGGCTATCGGCAGGAGGCTCAAGAGCTTATTCATAATAATCAGGGTAATCGCAATACGTAATAGCGTGTCTGTTTCAGGTGATCTAGAATCCATAAGGGCGTTAGATCGAGTAGCCTCAATTTTAGGGTCGGGATAGGTTATAAAGAGAGGGAGGGGGGAGGCTCCTGACTTACTCCTGCTACGCGTTGTATGTCTGAGGGCTACCGCGCCTATGAGCCCTCATACATTACCCGTAAGTGAGTAACTGGGCCGGTAACTCTATACAAAAAGGCCCCTGCCGTGAGGGCTCCCGGGCCCCTCGAGGCCCGGAAATTGCGCGGTTTATATGGCCGATGGCCCTGGCTCCGAGGGCGGCCGCGCCGCTAGCGGTCACTCAGTTACTCGCCAGTGACGGTCAGACCTTATACACCACTTTACCCGTCTTGCTGTCCAAGAATCTCAACTGAAAACCGCGTGACAACCGCTATGCTGCTTAGCCACCTAGTATCTTAAAAATATGTCTACAATCTATGAATACATACCACTCACAGGCCCACGAACCATCCGTCTACTAGAGCTTCATCCAGGCAAGGGTTCCGATCCCGTCGAAGTCTCGCTCATCACCAAACCGCTTAGCAATACTCCCGCCTTCGAGGCCATCTCCTATTGCTGGGGCGACCCAAGTGACCGGAGGGAGGTTATATGCAACGGTTGCCTGTTGTCCATCACGACCAGCCTCTTCACCGGCCTTGAGCACTTCCGGCCCCGGCCTCTCTCCCACAGTGACGGTGACCACGCCCCGTCCCGCGTTCTCTGGGCTGATGCTATATGTATCAACCAATTTGATATGGTCGAGCGCAGCGCGCAGGTCAATCTCATGCCGTTCATCTACTCCCTCGCACGCCGGGTGCTGATCTGGCTCGGACCGTTGTCCCCTCCGTACAGTGGGGTGGCCGTCCGGTCCTGCATCCGCGAGGTCAACGCCGTCGTGCCGGCCGTCAACGAGATCGACGCCGCCGACCTCAACGCCAAAGCGCAGGCGCTATGGTGCGACGCGAATGTCCTCGACACGGACTTCTCGCCGCTCGTGAGCTTGCTGGCGAGGCCCTGGTTCCGGAGGAGATGGGTGGTGCAGGAGGTCTCGCTGGCGCGGGAGGCGGTGATGTGCTTTGGCAGCATAGGGGAAACCACGGGCAGAAGCGAAAGGGATGATGAGGAGATTCCCTGGGTGGAGGTGGCAGCTCTTACCTTCCGCTTGGAGACTCTGGGGGCCGAGCGTTTCATCCGGCAGGGAATCCAGCAGTGCGTCTCCCGTGACGAGCTACTCTCCTCCAATATGTTGAGCATATCCATACACTGCCTGAATGCCATATATCTCGTTTCGTTGTATCGGGGTCGGGGCACGCTGATGGATGCTATCAACGTGACGGCGACGTTCGACTGCTCTGAGCCGCACGACATCATCTACTCGCTGCTTGGCCTGAGCTTCATTGGGCCCACCATAACCCCAGATTACACAGCAGATTTTGGGGACGTGTTTCGGGAGTTTGCGCTTGCTATGGTCGTTGAGGGCGCGAGCTTGAAGGTTCTCAGTCTGGCGCCGCATAAGCTGCGGCCCGATTGCCCGGCGATACAAAGATCAGAGGGCCTGCCGTCGTGGGTTCCTGACCTAAGGGGGCCACGGGCAGAAGCTTTGACAGCGTACTCGGTCTTGCCACAGGCCTTTTTCGCTGGCGGGCAAGGCAAACCCATTGTCTGCGTGTCAGAGAATCGGAAGGTGCTCAGCTGTCAGGGGCGGCTGGTCGATACCGTCAAGGGATTCGCCGCAGATTGGTCTGAGGTGTTCCGCCTAGATCCCAAGCTGGCTCATCAAGGCCTCGCTGCGTGGCTCCAAAGCTGCTACCGATTTGTCCTTGGCCAGAGCGACGGCGATAATGCTTCTGCGGAGAGGATAAAGGCCTTTGCGCGCACGATGTTGTGCGACATGGACTCCATGCGCAACCGCCTGTCGCCAGAGTCAGCGGCTAGCCTCCCGAGTCACCTGCAACGGCTGATGGATCATGTCGAGCAAGAGAATAGGAACTCCGAGATTGATGATTCCTGGTCTGCATGGGAAGATGCCGTAGCCTCACATTCAATTAACGCAACGATCTCATTCGCGTGTTGGGCAAAAATTCTCAAATTTGGCGTCACGGACGGCGGCCGGTTCATGCGGGCACCTCACGCATCACAGGCTGGAGACCGGATTTGTGTTCTCGTTGGTGGAGAAGTGCCCTTTATCATACGATCGACAGGTCGGGAAATTTATGAACTTGTTGGAGAGTGTTATGTTGACGGCATTATGGATGGTGAGGCCCTCAATATGGGAAGTGGTGCTACGGCGCAATATGACACTATCTCTTTGGAATAACGCCCGGCAAAAAGTGAAGTCTTACTTAGCACGCATTGCTGGTAATGAAAATGGCATTGCTATAAGCGTTAAGGAAGAAAGGTTAAAGCTTATAATAGCACTTATCTCCAAGTTATAAAAGATATGAAAATTTTAATAAAGAGTAATATATAATATATATAATTATTTCATTATATTAATATTATATTATTATATATTAAAAGCTTATAGTTATTAAAATATATATATATATATATATCCCGCAAAAAGAAAAAGAAACAGCTTATTAAAAAGTAATCCCAATTGACCTTTACTTAAATTCGCCTTAAAGGCGGTTAATTAATGACATTGCTTTAATGGATTATTACTTACTTCACCGGCCCTCTTTTAAAGGTTTTATTAAGTCAAAAAGTATATCTCTCGTATAAGCTATATTTAATCGTTTCACTGGTATTCTTTTGATTTACATATACTGTTTTCTATACCACGGAAATGTTTCTACCACTCAGCTGTCTATCTCACATGAGCAGCGCCGTCCTTGCTCAGGCCCGACTCAACTTCGGCTCGGGTTTGATCATGCGTGCTCACCCTGTTCACCCGCTTTCTAAAGAATCATCAACCTTTAACAAGGGCCCCGAAAAGGCCTCTCTTTTCCTAGTTATAGACCCCAAATATTTATCTTGCTTAATCTAAATTTAACCTGTTCTTTAATCAAGTCGGACTTCTTCATTCGTATAGGATGTTTGAGAGTATAGGTAGACACTCGGGATTTGCGTTACCCTTATTAATACTAGTTTTACAAAACGAAAATTATTCAAGAGAAAATTCGAGACAGTTGATGGCCCAAAGACGCGACTATTGGGGCCACGCGCTTTGTTATTGGGCGCCGCTCACTTTCTCTTGCTTTCTCTCGCTGATTTATTAAGGATGTGCTTCCCTATAGAACTTGCTAGATCTTTGGTCAATTTTCATCTTCGAATACCGCTCTCCTTAATACTCCTAATAAATCCATCATGTTCTCTTTTCGTCAACCGGGTTGCCACGCTCGATGCCATGGCACTTTGAAGCCTTCCCTTCGCAGATCTTGTAAAAAAAAAAACAACCAATTACACGCCGTCATATACCACCATCCCTCAAAATATCGTCACCTCACGAAATGTCGAGTCTCGAAACCACTCGCCAGGAATATCATTTGCCATTCCAATCCTCTCGAAGCCTTCAGGATAGAGTGTCGACTCCATCAAAACCAGTACATAGTATACCTTCGACCGCCCAGACTGAAGCATACCCAGGCAATAGACGATAGTTCCATCCTCGATTTCCAAAGACTCTCGTGAGTCAATCATGATCGCAGCCTTCACTGAAGATCCCCTATGCAGAACACACGATACAGGATCCTTGCCTGTTTTCATGAACTGAACGGCGACGACAGAACCACGAAGCCTTACAAATCCAGCACGGACTTCCCCAGTAGTATTAAACCCGGCAGGCTGGCACTCTACCTCTGCAATCTCTACTGAAAGGTTGTATCTCGATGTAAAATGTGGAAAGGTTATTGGTCCAGACCTCGAAGCCCACGAGAAGGAAGGCGCAACATATATATGATGGCGGCAGCACTTGAGGCCATCTTGAGACCTCCATAGCAATCCGTAAATTAAGTTCTGTCGCACGAAACGGAGCGTTGAGTGATTGCTGAAATGGTTGTCTAAGGAGGAGAAGCTCGTAGGGAGCATCTGAGAGAAATAAAAGGGGGTGCTGCTGAGTAAGCCTAGCACCGGGAACAGTACGGCCATAAGCTCCTGGTGCTATGGCAACCAGTCACCCTGACATGCGACAAGTTCTGCTCCCATAATCCAGCTAGGTACTTGCCCATAAGATCAAGTGGCATCTTATCCGCAACACCAGACAAAGCTGGGAGAGTGTCACGATCAAATGTGATCTGTGTTGCCGTATACTCTCCTAGGATTCTAAACCATAAGAGAGTTTCTTTGTTGCAAGGTGAAGTAAGTGTAGGTCCGATATATCTGTCACCATCGCCAAACTTGTGACTCTCTTCTAGAATCTGTGCATATGCTAACTTGAGACAATCTGACACAGCTGATTGTGCCCCACTCCATATACTGCCACATTCGCAAAGATATCCCGTTCGACACTCAAAGACTATTTCGTCTTTAGTGTAATGTAATGTACGGGTAGAAAGCAATCGCTCTTAGAAGCACCAAGCACGCCCAAATAACGGGTATGCAGAATTGTTTTCATTTGAATTGAACATGTGTCCATGAATCAATGGTCTTCTGGCGAAGATGGAAGGTTGATTGAGTTGGACTGGTGCACTTGCTCGATTTTTGAGCGAGAGGCATGTGCTATCGCTGCTGTCGGACGATGTAGCTGCGATGGTGACATAGGCATTCGCATATATAGAAGCCATTTGCGCAGATTGCCTTTGCCAGTCCTCTATATCGTCTTGAATAATGCACAATGAGTCAATCCAAAGGTACTTCACGCCAAGCTGGCGAGTGATTGCTACAGCGTCTTGAAATATTTTGGGAAGCTCGGCCCATACGATATATTTCTTCCGTGATTGAAAATTTGCAAGTGTTGTTGTAAGGGCAGATAACCCCCATCTGTGAGACAAGGCAACAGATCTACCATTCTCCGAGGCACTCACGTAAAGTTTTAAATTTTCTATGTTGTCGACATCGATAACCCGACTTGGAAGGGGACTGAAAATGTTGGATGGGCATTTTCGATGATTATCGATACAATCCCAAAGCCATCCATGGACGCTGCTATATGCTTCATTGGATTGTGAATGTTGGGGAACGTGCGGCCTCTCTGGAATCGTCTTCCATGGGTTTGAGCTGCCAATCAGCCTCGATATACTCCATGGGCTTGAGGAATCTACATGAGTCAGCTCGGGACAAATGTATATTCAATTTCGATTTCTTAGGGAGGAGGGTTCTTGCCGTAATCAGCACTCCGAGCCAAAGGCAAACACGAATATGTTCATGTATGAGACACAACGTACCTGGTCGACGATATAGTTCAAGCTTCAAGGAGGAAATTGAGAGGATCAAGCCATCTTCAGCAGTAAGTGAAACGTTTACCCTCTCTTTGACCGGGCGACCCTCGCCTCCGTTATGGGAGCGCGGGAGTTCGGAGGAATTTTCCATCCATAGAGGCTCAAATTTCGAAATGCTACTCCGAAGTAATGAACATGTCTTGCATTTCTGATTTTCAAAAAAGTGAGCCCACATTATCGAGTAATTCGTTTGATCCCTAAACGCCGCTTCGTCGAGCCCGAAGCAAATTTGACAGAGGGGTTTTCCTTTTTTGTTATGCGTGGGACGCTCTCTTCCGGAATTTGGTGATTTCCAAACATAGGGCAATGTCTCGGAGAGGTCTGGCGAGTTGTTGTTTGAAGAAAGTGCGTGCATCTCTCTTCCGCTCTGTTGTGAAAGCTCGGCTTGATTACTCGTGCTTTGGGATGGCCCAGGTAGTTCGTCCATTTTGAGCTGTTTGGGCGGGCGTGAGGAGCAGGCTGATGTGAAATGAGCTTTGCAACGGAGGGTGATCAGCAGGATCTATTGATAGGAAAAAATCTGCAGACCTATGCCTCAAATGTATAGCGATGCGGCTTTGGTATCGCGAGTGTTGCCAGGCAGCTGAATATGAGGCTCGTACGATGAGAAGTTGATTACGAAGATCTGAGGTTTTCGGCCGCATGCGGAGAAACATCCAGGTGACCATTTGCATTGCCCCTCCCCCCAAAAATTATTAGTCATCCGTAATGGATCATGTGGTAATACAGTCATGTGTATATATTGCAATACTACAGCCAACCACGAATATTGTGGTCTTTGGCCCGTAGGAGAGTGTGAGAGCCAACCTCAAAACCGTAGTACTAGAGATGAACTGCAAATTATAGACCCGCTACTGCTTGCTAGAACTATATATAATCTTCTGGAGTAACGTTGAAGCACTCTCTACAGGAGAGCCTGGCCAAGACTACTAGCCAGCATTTCAAAGATAGGTGATGGCCACTGTTATTACTTCGCAAGCCGAAAATTCTGCCATTTATCATTTAATTGTCTCGTAGACCTTGCTACCACATCACTAAGGAATGGAAACTACAAAGTTGTATCTTTGTCTTGCAGTGTCCTCTCCTGAAGTACCTGCGACGATCTCTCACATGCGCAAGCAAGGCAGATGTTCTGGCATACAACGCCAAGAAATCTAGCTAAAAACTCGGTTGCCTTTACCTGTTCGCCTACTGCAGCCAGGGCATAGAAGATAAACACTCGGAAATAGTAAGAATGATCGGTCGACAGTGCAGCTTTCCAGGTCCGACAGTACCGCAACTCGGGCAAGTGGTGCGATAATTTGTTTAAGGAGGTATAGATGTTACCTTTCCTAGACCACGTGAAGGAGCATGACGAGAATGAGCTTTTCTGAAATGAGAAACATTAATGACCGAGTGGAGTGGCTATAGACTTTTTGCTTTTATTAAAACGAAGAAAAGCGGACTAAGTAACCAAATTAATCAGTTAACGAAGATAAGCCTTGACTGACTTGTCCAACATAATGTGATGCTCTTGTAAGAATGCAACTCCTGCCCTCTTGAAGACCTGCACCTCATCTTGAATAAGATGGCTCTCCCCTTGACTGAGAGGTGTCACAATCAGGACATAATAATCCCTTCCCTCCCCTTGGTTTGACGTTTTACTCGAGCCAACGATGACGCACTTGAAGTGGTGGCCAAATTTCAACTCTCCTTCGTCCAGGAAGACCCGTCGGCCTAGTCTGACGGGTCTGAGATTGTGCACAAGAACCTCTATCTCAAGTGGGATTTGGTTATTGTTCTGGCCGTTTTCCCAAGGCGAGACGATGTTCTTGGCCCACTGGTCCCATTCCACTTCTCCAAATGGTACCTTCATGAATTGAATATCTCCTTCATAGGCCATCCAGGACCAGGAAGGGACCGGCTCCTGCTCCGGTCTGTCAGAGAAAGAGATAGGCTTGAGGGGCCCCTTTCCCCGCTGCCACAGCAATCCTCGACGCAGGTAGACGTGAAAGACACCGAATTTGCCTTTGGTTTTCAGGGCACTTATCAGCCTGGTCTCAAGTCCTCTGATGGCGACAGGTCGATCTTGGATGAAAGTGAGCGCAAGTTCGGTGTAGCTCTTGTAAAGGTCCTGGTAAAAAACGATCTGCTGGCCTTTGACGAAGTCTGGCATCGAATAAGGAAAATTGGAGTCGCCAAGAAGAGACGCCTTAGAGCTG
Organism: Hyaloscypha hepaticicola; assembly: GCA_002865625.1. NCBI lineage: Eukaryota > Fungi > Ascomycota > Leotiomycetes > Helotiales > Hyaloscyphaceae > Hyaloscypha > Hyaloscypha hepaticicola. Next base: position 78,881 of record KZ613558.1, read on the forward strand.
GAATGGAAATTAGTCAGGAAGCTGCTCAAGATATCCAAATATTCTGTTCTCTTTGGAAACACGTACTTGCTCGTTTTCGTCAGGGTCTCACATTGCACGCCATTGCCGCATTCCCAATACGTCTGCTTCTCAGTGAAGTAGATTGTTCGACGAGAGAGCGCGCGCTCTTGAAAGACCCATCCTCTTCTATTCAGCTCTCCCTGCTCCACTTCCTTGCTGAAGTCGTCGATATCTTCACAGACGTAGTGATATGCGCTGTTTGCTTTCATGGTCACACTCTGCCTCTCGGGCCGTTTCTTGAGAAACTTCTCTGCCGTGGAGCTGGCACAACTGGCAGCGACAGTAGCGTATGCAAAGCGAAACACCTTTTCCATGCGCTCGGACTCTTTTTTCCAGTCTTCGCTGTCTTTTTGGATGATGCAGAGCGAATCAATCCAAAGGTAGTCCACCTCCAGCCCTCGAGCGATGGCGATGGCGTCGAGATACTTCGGCGGAAGTTCACTGTCGTTGAAGCCAGCCTCTAGCCCAGTGATATTCTCCCTGTACGTGCAGATAATCTTGCCTTCAAGTGTATGCGCGCCCCATCGATGTGACAAAGCCAGATATTTGCTTTCCTTTTTGTCAAGACGCTCGGTGTTAGAGATCAGGCGAGGCTTTTCAAGGCCGTGCTTGCCAACATAAATAAGCCTAGTTGGCAGGAAGGGCTGGTCCTGATAGCGGAGACACTGGTGATTAACGTCGCAGTCCTGAACCCACTGGCGAATTACCTCGATATGTTTTGGGCTACCAGGATCAGGGAGCTCGGGAAACCCGAGCTGAACATTAAATCTGAGGGCCTCCTGTGCCTCTGTGGACGCTGGCTGTCAGAACCGAGCCATTGGCATTATTCCAAGAGTATACATACCGGGAGTGGTGTAGAGGGAAACAATCGGCGGCATAAGTTTGTTGTTGAACTTCAAGAATGAGCCAATCCTGAAGAAGTGCAAACTATTATCAGCGAGGATGCTCCATTTTTTAAGGCCTTGAGATAATAGCAGACATAGAGCACATCTAACTGCATTCCGAGCCAAATTCCTTGCTGTATCATAGAAGCTGCAATCTTGGGACCAAAGCGATAAGCTGCTGCAGCGGTCGCACAGCTGTGACGGCTCATGCTGCTGATCCAGCTGGCCAAGTGTGGCTTTGAGTCTCTGTGCTGCATTTTCGTCGGGAACGTACTCCCATTTATCATCGTGCTAAGAGACTTAGTTAGATCCAGCTACCTAATTAAGTATATTGTGGAGGTAATGACGTGCCTTCTAGATCAAGAAAGCAAATCAGAAACCTGTCAGCCAAGGTTTTAGTAGAGATAAGTGCTTTCAATCTCAACATCCAAGCTGTAGCTACGGTATCAGTTCTGAAGGCGTGTTACTTACAAACTGTCATGAATTATCAGCAATAAATATCAATGTATTAGCTAATTTAGACTAGATGGGCTCGGCCTTGCCTTCTGTAGAGAGAAAAAGAGGTGTCTGTTAGCTATAATACTCGGCTTATGGCCTATTGTCATTAGCTCGACTTACGTACTGTCTCAAGTTAGAACCATTCAGTGGTCGAAAGATGGAAATTTATTGCACTTACATCGTCACTCTTATCCAATGATGCTCTACTGAGAGACGAGGTGAGGTATGTCATAGACTCAGGGCCCTTGCATGACACCTTATCCAGTCCGTTGCCGTGGTGGAGCCATTCAATACTGCCATTTTTCCCCTTCCGAACAATCATGTTGAGCTCTTTATACACCTCACTGGCTGTTGCCCGCTCATTCTCTTCTGACTGTTTCAATTTTGCTGTTTGAGAGATCTCTGTCTTTGGATTTTCTACATTGAATCCAATTGTAGACGCTGGCTGAATTATGACTCCGGGAATGATATCCGCTCCCTTCCTAGAAGCAGCAATCGCTTGGCTCCCGTCCACCGGCTTGTTGGGACCGAGAATCCGAGTAGGATTTGCGTTGACGACAAGCAGCTGCTCCTCGACAAGGACAATCAGATGTCCGAACGCGGTCCCTGCACCTGTACCTGCACACCGCGAATCCATCTTGATGTGCTCGATCCAAGCCTTAACCACTTGATTGACCTCGGCAACAAATTGCGTGCTGCCGTCAACTTGGAGCTGTTTTGTGTCGGAAATTGTACAGAATCTTTCACCGGACTCCCCGCCGAATTCCTTCAGGTCCTTGCGGAAGCGATCCAGTTCCGCAAATCCATAGAGCACCCAAATAATAAACTCGAGATACAGGCAGCCGAGGGACCATATATCGTAGCGGCGTGAAGTAGGCCGCTTCGGGAAAATGGTCGTCTCTGGGGCCGCGTAGGCTTTAGTTTCGCCCCCCGCCATTTTCGTTTGGGTGCGAAGTTGCGTCAATCTGTCATAGATTCTCGAGAGACCCACGTCGGAAATGACAAGAACACATGAGGTGAGGTCCTCTACCCGCGAGCCAGGAACTTTGAAGCAGAGTATGTTTTCGGGTTTTAGATCGCCGTGGCGATAATTTTCCTTGTGCAAGGCCTGGATAGCATCAGCCAAACCAAGGAGCTGACTGAACACCCAGATGACATCATTGTCTCCACGGATCGAGGCGGTCTTCTCAGCCCAGAACTTGCGGAGACTACCCTGCTCTGCCCATGGAAAGACGTAATGGAGGTTCTCTGTGTTCCCTGGGGTCTTGTAGAACGAAATCGTCTTGATTAAGTGCGGTGATTCAAAGTCTCGGAGGAGGTTCAGCATCTCGTGCTCAGCTTTGACAAAATCTTGTGCGTCCTCCTTCTTCAATCCGATAGGCAGTAGTTGCTTGACAGACACACGGGGATGGGGTGTTCCATTGATTGATTCAGTCGCAATATCCTGGTAAACTATCAACATGTTGAACCAACTGGATGTTTCAAAGCATGAAGTAAGCCCTGTTGGCGGGCACGAACTTAAAGACCGGTGCTTGAGTACTTACAACGTCATTTGAGTCAATATCAATATGATCACGATCAACTATACCTTTATACACGATGCTGAACTCGGTGCGATGTTTCTCCTCGAGTGGTGCTAGAAAAGGTATGTTGCAATTTGGGCCGAGGGGTGGTTGTTCGAAATCGCCGCTCCAGCACAGCTTAGGGAAAAAAAAGACATGTTGCCATAAATTCAAAAGGCTTTGTGTGTCCGGACGTCTAATTTGGGTGCCAAGATCAAGGGTCTTGGACGGGAAATCCTTGGTGGACTCGATGCACGTTGTGGCGACTACCTTGACAGGGAACGATGCATCACCCATCTTTTTGTCACAGAATTGCTTGAGAAGACTCTTTGGGCCGTTATACACAATCATGGCGAACAGCTGCGGCGCACTTTCCAGGACGAAGGTCGTCAAGCTTGAAGCGTCGTCCTTCCACTCTACCTGGCTCTTAATGGCCGCCTCAAGCTCCTCAACATCCTGATCCCTCAGCAGTTCCTTGCCGAGTCCTAAGAAGCGCCATGGCTGATCCTTCTCTCGTTCAAATACCTTAGCGCAGATGCAGTCCGAGAGCCGACCGTAGGGAGTTTCCATATCCATGCTGTTTTCAGAATCTCTAGTCTTAATTCGCAATTCAGGGGTTGCTTGCATCCAGCCTAACTTTTTCAAGCTTCGACCAATCGTGCTAGGGAACGATTGACTCCTCTTTGCCGTCGGAAACTCGTCTTCAATGGGTCTACACGAAGTATAAGGGAACGTTTTCGCGAGGTGGAGGCGAGGTGCCGTGTACCCCTCGGCTAATCTCTTGATGTCTGACACCGGTTGGGGGAGAGTCCGCAGTTGGGGATTCGCGAGAGGTGTCTGTTCCGTACCAAAAACTCCGCGAGGCAGGCAGGACAGAAACCACATGGAAATATGAAAGGATGTATGATCCGTTTGTGCTTCTTTATAGAGGCAGCATGACTTCCGAGAGGAGGCTAAACGTTATATGCAGAAGACTTTGCAGAAGTTGGGCGTTCGGAAATTTCTCTGTGTTAGTTGGGTTGTACAACAATTTGATGCCTTTTGGATTTGGCTCAAATTCTGGTCCCCTCGAGGCTGGTTGGCCAGAGCCTCAATCAGCATGGTGGCTCAGAATATCACCAATGCAAGAAGGGAGTGACGTGGCCCCTAGCTAGAGACCCAATTCCAATTGGGCTTGAAATATCAAGCCGAAATTCTCCAGCCTAGCTCATGCAGCTGCTGTGTTACCACACAAGCCGAACATAACGAACAGCCTCCTATGAAACGGAACTTCCCACAGACTCCACGAGCCATTTATTATGCAGGAATTCGCTGAGCAGGACACCCGTTCGCCATCGGCGAACTAACCCAAGCAACACGGGATTGGTTTTCGAGCACAAGTGGTCTGATCTTAGATGCACCTCCTTAAGGCTTTAGATATACCGTCCTTCATTCCACCGAGATTCTCCGAGAAAAGGGCCACCTGATCGGATTGTACTTATTTATTGGATGTATCCATATACCGTCAGGCTCTTGTCTCGTTGTGCGGGGAAGATGCAGTCATGAGGATGTGATGGAATGCGTGCAACTAAGCTTCATCCATCCACAGTATGTCAACGGATTTCTGCCTTGGTTTTCTGAGAAATGAGAACGATTATGTTATTGCACTTCTTCTTTGTTAGATCTTTTACTAGGTAGATTGCATATATCACACTCGAATGCTAAGAGCAGGGAACAACACGGTCAAACCTATTTATGAATAGGGCAGCCTTCTGGAAACCTAATGTATATAGAGAAAGAGTAGAGCCACCTTAGGACAGGAGACTATCATATTTTTAGAACCCACCGAACAAAGCAGTTTCAATTTGGGACGCCAAAATAGCTCTGCAATATAAGGCTGCACCACTTAAAGGTGGTGTTGTGCTGTTGTGTCTGGTTGGTGGCGTACTAGCAGCTCCCTGCACATGCAATCACAAAAGCGAGTCTGTGGTCTCGGCAAGGCCGCAATTGGGCCAAGAACGTGATCGATAAGCAAAGTGTCCGCATGAGCTTGTGGTGCGGCTCTCTCAAGACCCCTGATCAGTTTCAAAACTTCTCACACACACACACCAGTGTCCTTGCGGAGGGAGCTGCGGGGTTGGCACATAGCTCATGAACCGAGTTCTCGGCGTGCATTCGAACCTTCGAACCTATATGGTGATCTCTTCTTCTCGGGAAAATTTCGATATACTGTTTCATTAAACCCAGCATCATTATACCCAAGCATTGTCCAGATTATTCTAGAACGGTAGAAATGGGAGATCCGTCGCTAAGTGAGCAATTCAAGCTTTGTGGGTCACCCATTGATGATAAGAAGTTCTTGCCGCTTGACGCTTTGGAGAGACTGGTCAACAAGAAAACTGTCAAGACCGAGCTGGGAATCAAAGAAGGAGTGATTGCCAACTGGACTAAGTGTGGAAAGTCTGCAGAGCTGCTTAACACGGTGACAAAGCAAGCCAAGAGAGTTTTCGCAACCCTCGTGCTCATAGATAAGGCTGATGCCATTTACGGCCTGCTGGAAGAAGGTCTTACGGATGAGCATCTCCCACTTGTTCGTGATCAGGACTATCCCCACCTTTCATCACGCGATCGCGAAACAATATTTCCATTTGCAGGCTTTCGGCACGCATCGCTGATGAACTTCATACACACACAGTGGCTTTTCCTAGCGCCAGTCCTCAACACCACAGGCCAACTCATCAAGGTCAATCGAGAATGTGCTTTGCCATTTACGGAGTCCGATATTATTGGAAATGGTGCTGCCGGAGTTGTTCATTGGGCAAAAATACATAAAGCTCATCAGCAAAGATTTGAAGTAAGTGATCTAACCTATGAATTCAACATTTAAGCCACTGAAGTTTTATTAGGCTGAGGCGGTCGACCTTAAAGTTGCAGTCAAACAGTTTCTTCACAAGGATGACTTCGACAAGGAGAATGCGATCCTCCAGCAGATCAAAAGCCTTGATCATCCCCACATTATTCGTCATTTAGTTAGTATTGACAAGGGTGACAAGGGTTATATCATTTTCCCATGGGCTGCTGAGGGAAATCTTCAGGAGTTCTGGGAAGCCTCAGAACAAAAGGCTTCTCAGAAGCTTGTTTTCTGGTCGTTGCAACAAATGTTGGGCCTCACCACAGCTGTTCACAAGCTCCACGAACAGTTTAATTGTCGCCACGGAGACCTCAAACCGGGAAATATTCTCTGCGTCCAGAAAGGCGAAGAACTTGTGTTGAAAATCGCTGATTTCGGTGTGTCGAGAATTCATCATGCCCAAACCACCTACAGAAAGGGGCAGTTGACAATGAGCGTCCTCCTCACACCGTCGTATCAAGGCCCGGAGGTGGAATTTGAAGGGGTGGACAAGAACGACCCGCTTCCGAGGTCCCGCAAGTATGATATATGGTCACTCGGCTGCGTCTTTCTGGAATTCACAATTTGGCTCCTACATGGCCCTGAGGCAATTAAGGGGTTCACGAATGCGAGAGGAAACGGTGTATCCTCAACCAATCCTTCTTCCCCCTTGTACACAGTTACTAGCAGATCTCCCAAGTTGGCCCAAGTGCATAAACTGGTTTCCTGGACGATAGGGGAACTCGAGCATAAAGATCCGCGGTGTGAGGGGGAGACTGCATTGGCTACCCTTCTCAGTCTCATTAAGAAGCAAATGCTGCAGATCAAAGTAGACCTACGCCCAAAGGCTACGGAAATCTGCACGCAACTTAGGATGATAATTCAGAATGCAGAGACGCGCGCCTCGTACCTCCTCCCTCCCTGCGATGGGGAAATCGTCCCTCTACTTGATTTCAAGGAGTTCCACTTGGACGCAAATTAGGAGGTTAGACGTTAAAACATTCCTTGTCGACATCAGTGAGAAAGAGATCACCCTTGCAAGGAGGTGTTGGGGAGACACTGCGTGGTCGTGATACACGCATTGGCCCTTGTGTACTTGAACTTTAACAATTTCATGTTGACCGTGGGAGCTTCGGTCTTTGTATTTGATTTCTGTAGTCAGATTCTTTTCCTTTCAGACCATTCCCAAGCACCTGCCAGACGTCGAATGATCTCAAATTACGTAATCAAATAGCTTCTTACCTGTTGTTACTGATCTTAATAAATGGCGTCCAGGGCATTTATCAATTAAGAAAATGCCTCCACTTGTTTCCACTTTCAACCACCCTAATTCCCCCTTTTCCTCAATAGCATCACTCAAACAGCCTCCCCCTCCACATCTTTCTTCACCCCCACACTCGCATTCTCCGTATACGTCGCCACAGGACTCGGCTCCACCTCCACGATGGCTCTATCCCTCCAACTCAATTAGCCAATTTGCTTCTTTTCAAGTTCAGGATGTTAATGGAAGAGATGAAAAGGGGAGGGAATGTACCAACGAATAGCAGATAGAACTTTAAGTTAGTTTCTCGAGTGCGGTTGGAGAGACTTTTATTTGGATCGGGTCTTCACGTGCTCTTATTTTATATTTACTCTCTATTTATAGTAATTCTGGACCACGAACAAACCTGTAATTAAATGGTAATCCTTGAGAATCTGAAGGTGGACGAAAGCCAAATGGAACTGTGCTAGACATAGGAGAATCTATTCAGCTCAATCAAATCATGGCGAATTGTCAATTGACAAATGGATTGCTGAGCTACTAACAAGTAATAAACATTGCGATTTAGCCACACGTGCAGGAATAGCAATGCACGAATCAAGTCAGGCAAGAGTGTCCAAATCAGCTTTAAAAGTTTGTTTCTCAGTCCACAAAGCTTGTTATTCTTTAAAATAAATACTTGTTATTTGTGTTCTTGTAATGATAGTATTAATAGCAAATAGATTAGAACACTATAAATAAATGATATTTAAGTCTTGTTTATTAAAAGATAGGTATTAAAGTTCCTTTCTAGAGATTTATACTTTCTGGAATAAATTATTAACTTGTTCAGCCTCCAGGAATCACACCTATTAATTATAAAAGCACAATCTTTTATATTTTGGCTTAAGGATAAATGATAATAATGGATTTACTTTAACTGTCCTGGACAAATTGAGGATATTATTTATATCCTTAGTAATTGTTGGTACAGTGTTTGTACGTATAATTGCTTGTTATGCTTGTGCATAACTGCTTGCACAAACCTCACGTGAACACGTAGAGCAAGCGCGAGCAAACCGCTGTAGCTAGTCCCGATTAGGCTTAGTTAGACCACAAGAGACGGGTATATTAACCTCCTGGTTAACTACCCTCTCTTCTTCTTCTTAATCAACCACCACTTTACGCAATAAGCATTCCACGATATTCGTGACGGTGCTTAGCGTTCCGGTGGGAACCGACAATAATTAATATACTAGTCTTTGTGTCTAAGTCATTATTTATACATGTCTAATCAAGTAAATTTTGTGCTAAAAAGAAGCTATAGTCACAGTGAACTGGGTGCTGGCAGGTAAAGGCAATGTGGGTATGCCTTTCAGTCGGGGGTTAACTGGTCGACCGAGACGTTTCCCCTTTGGGTATTATAGCTCGTGACTTCCTCAACCAAGATAATTTAGGAAACGTTCATTGGCTCGTTTATGAATTTGGCATGTTCCTCTCACAATGCTTTGGGTCTGAACAAGCATATAAAGAACTGTCCGATCTATGCTTTGAAAATTCTTTCTTCCAAAAAAATTTCCCGCTTGCAAATCCCGAGACTGCAACAAAACGATCTTGCAAGCACAAGCTCCAATTGCACTGCAGCTTGCCCGGGAAATTTTGTTTAGTGAGTCCTTCTAGATTTTCTCAAAGTAAGTAAATCTGGTGCCACTTCATACAAGTTCAAGGTTGGCCAAAAACTTCTCCAGCAAAACAAGGGTTGGTGCTTTTGACAGGTTTAACAATTTACTGCAGATATTACATAAAGTCGAGTATAACAGAACGACTTTCGACTGATTTCACAATGGAGCAATCCGAGCCTACGAAGAACAGTCAAACTGCCTATCCAATGGGAACACCATACCAAGAAAGAAATGAAGAAAAAGACAAAAAAGCCTTGGAAAAGGCTAAAAAGTCACTCAGAAAGATCGAGGGTCGCAGAAAGACCAAGGACCAAGAAAGAGACGAGGTTTACGACGATGACGATGATGACGAGGATATCGAAATGCATGACCTACCCGAAGACGGTGAAATCATCACATCTATGCAGTCTACGTCTGCGCCGAGCATCAAGCTTCAGATGAGATATGATGAAAAAGCAAAATGGGAATTAGATGAGGAGGCGGGAAAGGCGGGTGCAATTCGTTGGGCCTGGAGCGGTGTCGGATTTCCAGGGGACGAATCAATCTGCATCGAAAACTTCGAGTCACAGACTCGCATAGACAACGAAGACTTCTTGGTAAAGCAACTGGGTCAGGATATTCTTGATATCAAAAACATACCCGCGGAAAAGATTGCAGACGGCCAACTTGTCAAGACCCAAATTGACAACGAGAGAAAGATAGAGCAATTCGCGTTGCACAAGAAAAGTGTAGTTAAGATCACTTTCCAAGACGCAAGCGTTTCTAGTGCAAACTATGGTAAGCTCAGAACTTGGAAGAAGTTCGAGCAAAAAGTCAACGAAGGTGTTCCGCCCCCTCCAAGTGTCGCCGTCGAGCAGTACTTGGCATGTGAAATCTTGCTCCGTACAGGAGGCAGTGTAAGTATCTTTCATTTTCAAATGCACGACTTAAATCTCCTCAAAACTTTTTTCTTATTAAATAAGTTGCTGACTCTCACTACATAGATCGGTTGCAGAACAAATTACCTCTGGAGGCACGCGCGTAGCCTGGCGCAGCAGCAGATCCACCTTGACCCCACTTTGCTGGAAGAAGTCGAGAAGAGATTGAACCCAAGGAAAGATGAAACATTTCAAGAGATGCTGGATATTGCAAAGAAGGCAATTCCAAGAGCTGTCTCGAACCCCTACCACCAGGCCAAAAGAAACCAATACGCTCCCGAACACAAGCTATTTTATCACGTCAGGGAGGTCGATATCTTGATGGTTATAGACGAAGATAGGAATGTCATCTACTTCCAACTATGGAGTGCTCTCAGCAGGCTACTCGGCATGCAAGTCGAAGAAAAGACTGTAGACTCATTTGAGAAATACAGCACCCTTGCACCTGGTCCTCTCCCCGATGCTACCCGACATGGCCTACATTGGACGGATTGGCTCAAGGAACACCCGGAATTTGATTTCCGAAATCCGGCGAACGACCTCCGACAAGCTAAGTCATATGTATATCATCTGGGCGGCCATTGCGCAACAGGTGATAGCCAGGGAAAGAAAGGAGTACACTCAACTGCAGATAGCAGTTCGAGAGTGGCAGACTGGGCCCATGTCCAGAGACAAGAGGAAATACTTAGACACAGCGCCCTTGGGGGAATTACCGAAAGCCTTAGGTTTCTTTTCAAGCGTTTGGATCCGGAATTGATGGAGCAATATGAAGAGGTTGCACGTGAAGTAGCTAAGCTGGAAAATATCCCTTTCCAAACCAGAAGAGATATCGATCCATTCGTCACCAAAGCCATCCTCGTCAACCTTCACACTACAGAACACAAAGACACGAGTGACTGGAACCGTGGTTTTGCTGCTCTGGTTCTCGTTGGAAATTTCGAAGGCGGTGATTTGATCATCAGGCAGTTAGGACTTCGAATCGAGGTTCCTTCCGGGTGTATCCAATTCATGCGAGGAAAGGACTTGTTCCATTCAATTGATAAATGGACAGGTAGAAGATTCGTTGTGGTCAACGTTACGCATCAGGCGGTCCGGATGCATGCAGAGAACAAGAAAAAGGCTCGTTTAGGTATTTCACAGCCGTCGAATGACGGTCCAAAGCGCGCACGAAAGGATTCGGGTGATGATGATAGTGGAGAGAAGGGAAATAAGAAGCAAAGGGCAAAAAAAGCAAGTAAAATTTTGTAAATATTCCTACAGCCAACTGAGGAAGGCATCAAGACTCGTGCGAGCCGAAATGGTTGCTACTTTATTCGTTCCCTACCACTAACCAAGGCGAGCCATTACCTAGTTGCGCGCCCAACTGACGTATTGACAAGATGATAACATATATGAATAACTTCGTGAGATCTACCATCCCATTTATGGAGGCTATGTTTGCAAAATGCTCGTAAAGATGTGGGAATATAATTTGAGAAGTTTTAAGCCTAGCGATTGTAGTCTCACAAGCACTCTAAACATCTTTTGGCTCGTGATCTTCCCTATTTCTTGGCAAAGGAAGTGCTAGGTTATATGTGACCAATTTACTTGCAAGGAATCTATAATTATATTATTTTCATGTTCAAGCCCACCTAGAATCACTACTTCTCATGCCTGTCCATTCCCTCTTCCTCAAAATCGGCACATTCGGAACCCCTGCGTTATTTCCGGCAGCCTGCTCAACGACAGCATCAGCAATTGCCAAGGGCCACTCCATATATCTCTCATAGCCCTCCTCTACCCCTTTTGCTAACTGAGAGATCTGGTCCAAATGAGTCCTCAGCGGAGTTGAGCGTTTCCTGCCTGCCCATTCCCGGTTAATGATTGGTGCGACGACAAGCTGCAGGGCGAAGAAATTTGCGATGAGGATATGGGAGATGGTGTTGGTGGGGGACATAAAGGTCGCGAAATCCGCGGGAGACATCTGAATTATTCCTTGGAAGATGGAAACGAACTTGAAATAGGCTGGAATTGCCATGTTAGATGTAGTGTAGTGGGATGAAGGAAGAACTTACCGCGTAATGAAGAGATTCTGATTGCTTCTATGCACTCATCCAAGAGCTGGTAAATATCAGTATGACATGGAATCGTACACAGTGGCTGTACGGCTGCCAGAGAGTTGTGCGCTCCTTCTACCAACTCAGAACTAATAACGGGTAAGTCCAGCAGCCGCTCCTCCATGAAATGGAAATGATCTTTCTCTGTGAGGAAGAAAGCCATAGGCAGCTTCTCCTCTTTTAATTGAGTGCTCAGTAAAGTGCAGCCTCTAACCATGGTGAAGAATTCGAAAAGGCCATCTCGCATGTATGAAGCTTGAAATGCGAGAAGGTAGCAAGCACCTAGGAGAGCATCACCGTCGCTACCAGTGCGAGTCTTCACGGACAGTGCCGCATTCGAGCCTTGTACGGCGAGGAGTCGATGGTGGATTGCGATGGTGCTGAGGGGTTCTCCAGTGAGGAGTTCTAGGTGAGAAGCTGACATACCGAGGATGGCGTGCATGAGGTATTCGTTCTGGAGGAGTGGATTAGAATTTTGCTGTAGTTGAGGAGCAGGTAACTCACATGATGTGCAATTAGTGGCACCTGACAGAGCCATACCGAATCATTTCCAACAGGTAGGTGTGGGTATGCATCCATCAAGAAGTGGTGAAAAAGCCGCATATCCATCAAGGAGAAGATAGTTGGAGTACCTTGCAGGTTCACAGATGCAATCGGGTTTGAGGAGTAGAGCAGAGATCCTTGGAGAGCTTTCAAAGTTTTTGGACCAGGGTAGTTGCATTGAATGTTCTTTTTCGAACAATTCTCACATGCTGGTTGAGTTTCTTGACACAAAGATGTAATTAGGTAAGTCATCAACAGAAACCGTGGTCAGTACCTTGATCTTCCGCCTTTTGCAATTGAAACACCCTTGACGAGATTTCTTGTGTCCCTTTCTGGACCTTGGATTTCCAGTAGATCCATCCAGTGGCTGATCTACGTTCTCGGTAATGTTTTGATAGTGCCGCCGAAGAGGGGCTGCCAAGTCATCAGACCCCGAGAGAAATGTATCAGTTGGTACTTCTGACTGTGCTCTCTCGCTTTCAGTGGAAGAATGCGAGGGCTCGGATGATTTAAACGGACTCCGGGAGCTCGAAGACAGTGCAAATGATGATCTTGTGTCTGTTCTCCTCTCGGTTGCATTGAGCAGCGCGCTCCCCAGGCAGCCATTGTTCAATGGCTGTTCCATCGCATTCTTGAATCTGAAGCCTCCTTGAAGCAGACGAAACTCTTCACGAAGAATGCTGAACTGATCCAAAAAGTCATCTTGCATATTGGGGCTGAGGGTCGAGTCAAGGGTTGACACGGGAATAGAAGCTGGTGCACCTCAGCTTCGGCGGTGAATTCGTCCGGATTTGGTGTTGCCTAGATGTGTCACGTGCCGGGGCTCGCAAGGGATAGTTAGATCTGCCTGCAGCTTACGTAAATTCCCCTTTTCTCTTTTTTGAAAGTAAACATTGCGGCAAATGCTGAAACAAATAGCAAAACAGCAACAAAAACTGCATGCTTAATGGCCATATTTTTTTTAGAGTTTGCTCAAATATGAAAGCCTCTTCCTGTCGAGCGCTTACCATGACTCCATGAGCCATCAGTTTAAATGCCAGCAAAATCTTGATTTGTAATACCTTACACAAATGACTTCCAATGTGACTTCTCTAAAACCTTTATCTGAACAGCTTCGGGACTGTAGATCAGACAAGCCTATAGATCTCTACATGCAATCCATCCATATTCTGCAAGACTAGGATCTGTGTTCGGCTCTCAGAAGTCTCTGTTTGTTACTGAACTTGGACCGAGTTTTGAACTAGCAGTGCTTATTGATTCAGTCAAGGACAATTGTTAAGTCCAGCAAATCTTTGTATCAAATTCCCTGCTTCAGAAAAGATAGATGGTTTGTTATCAGTTATCGTGAAGATAGGGGGGCTGACTCTCGGCGGCCGCAACCTCCGCCCCGCTTCCACAAGCGAAACTTTGTAAACAACTTTCCTTCGGCAACACTTTTCAAAGTTTTCTTCTTCTCCAAAATCATCAAAAATGTCATCAAAATTCCTGCTGTCCGACCTTTCATTGAAGTCAACATTAACACCAGTCCTTGACAGCTCGAAGGCCAACAGGCAACACTTCAATTGAGTCAGCTGTAGCTGTCCTCGAGAATCTTGAGAACTCGAACGTGGAATTAAGTTCCACAGTCTCCTTCTTCGGGGAAACGCCGTTACTCTGGCTCCCTGCTGGCACCTCACCTCATCTTTCTCATCAAGAAAATTTGAGCACGCCGAGGCCAAAAAAGGCTAATACATTTCTTGTACAGCGAGGAGCAACCACACGCCTCCCAGCAAAGTGTGCCTTACGGAACCCAACAAATGCATCGGTAAATCTCCACTATGCCTCAATCTCCAGCACAGCGGTTGCCTACCTGCCTCCTCAACACTTTAACCAATTTGGATATATACCGATGCAACACCAACCTGCCAACGCCACTTCCATTACCCAATACTTTACCACAAGCAGCTACTCCACCCCGGGCAACTACCCGCCCCTCTGCGGCATGACGAAACCAATACCAGGACTAGGATATAGCTTGCAACCGTACGCAGCTGCAGCTTCGGCACAAGGTCGTTTATACCTAATGCTAGCGGCCAATTATGAAAATGCCTACAACAGCCGTAATCAGACAATGATGTGGCTTCAAGGTTAACTAAATATGGTTTGGAATCGAAAATGCTGAGCATGGCATTGGAGGGATGCGTCTTCTCGACGTTTCAAGGAGGATTATGGTAGGACGCATACCGAAGAGGGATTGGAAACCAGTGGGGACGAGTAATTAAATATTTCTAGATGATATTCAATTGGTGTTAGTTGCGAGCGTGCTATCATCCCATCGGCCCGAAGCAAGGTGGCATAACAGAGCAGATCAAAAGACGGCACAGATGATCAGCTTCTGTCGGTAGAATCTTGGAACTTCCATCCCGTCTCAACAAGTCATACTGCTTTCTCAAAAATTTCCAGAGGCAGCCCCATTATATCAGCCTTAATACTCAACCCCAAAAATCTTGAATAATACCGACACTGACTCTGGTCTCCTCCAGCATACCACATTCCCTTTTCTACACGTTCTGAATTAGCAATTTTCTCAAAGGAATTAAATTACGAGATGTCTTACGTCCTCCCGGCCTATAGGCAGCTCTAATTTCACCCTCCCTATCAAATCCCCACCAATCACCCATTTTTTCGCCTGTTTCCTTTCCAAAGAGCTCAGAAACTTGATTCTTCAGATTATTATCAAAGCCAGTAGCGAAAACCACCACGTCTGCTTTTAGCGCATCCTCAAACAGCAATCCATCCTCCACCCACTTCACAGGGAGCGAATCAGATTTCATCTTGATCTAAAGAACCTCAGCAACTATCCAGATATGAACTATGAACTCCATAGGAGAGATGACCCCTAATCCTTGTAACATCCCTGCGTCAGCTATCCCAAAGCGTCAAGTATCCTTAAGAAGGAAGGTGGGGGTCCAATTTTGCGTTAACTCTTCTTTAAATAAGGGATGACTATAGTTATAGCAATGAAATAACAAAGTAAAAGCTATAGCTGTACTAGCACTTACCCCCCCCCCTATCCCCCATTGTTAAGGGGCCCGATTTCTTGATATTTTTGTTGAAACCTGTACTTTCTTGTGTGCCATTTTGCGACCCTGCTCGCGCTCGCTTCTCTAAGCACATAACGCACGGCCATTGCCCCTGCTCCCATTCTAGCCGTCACGCTTGCTTAAAAGTATATCCTCAATCACCCGTATAGACCCTCCCACGAAACACCCCTTAAAACACCCAGCCACAACTCGCAATTAAGCCACGATTACCGAGACTACCTAACTCGTAAGGTTCCCAAGGCTTCCAGGACCTGCAACGCCCAGGAGCCAGCAATGCCAAGAGCCCGCAACGCCCACGAACCCGCAATACCTAGGAGCCACCAATGCTCACGAACCCGTAACGTCCAGGAGCCAGTAATGCCCACGAACCCGCAATCCCCACGAACCCGCAACGCTAGGAGCCAGTAACGCCCACGAAGCCGCAACGTCTAGGAGCCACACAACGCCCACGAAGCCGCAATGCCTAGGAGCCAGCAACGCCAGGAGCCCCAACATCAAGAACGGAACGAGGATCTAGGAACAAAACGCCAGGAATGAGGAGTAAAACGCCCAGCAAGCAACAAGTATAATATCCAGGAGCGAGGATCCAGGAATAAAACGCCCAGCAAGCAGCAAGCACAATACCCAGGAACGAGGACCCAGGAACAAAACGCCAGGAACGAGGAGTAAAACGCCCAGCAAGCAACAAGCACAATATCCAGGAACGAGGATCCAGGAACAAAACGCCCACCAAGCAGCGAGCACAACACCCAGCAGATATAAAGCCCTTTAGCACTTTAGGGCAATAACCTACAGGCCCTGCTCCCTATAACATGGCCTGTAGTATGGCCTGTAGTATTCCCACTGGGCCAGCACTCCCAGAACTCGTGCTGTTCCGATTTACCCACCAAGTGATTTATTGGTCAACACCACACCTAGTTTGACCAAAATCAGTGCTTTTTGGTCAATAAATCGCATTTGGTCAATAACGACCTAGTTTCACCAAAGGTGTGATAAATTTAGGTTTCAAGTATCGATTTATTTTATTTTTTTATTAAAGGGTAACAGTCGCAAAAAAGGGAGTAAATAAATGGGCTGTTTAGGGCTTACGCCGCCCCGTTAGCGACTCAGTTAGTGACTCCATTCTCGTCATGTCAACGTTCTAGCAGCATTTCAGTGCTTTTTTGGTGTTATTCTAGTAGTTTTGGCTACGCAAGACTTTCCGTTTAGAGAATATCCTCATTTAAAAAACTAAAGAAGTGTTCCCGACAGCTAAATATTTCAATATCCTCTCCCCTAACTTGTACTAGATAGAAGTATTCCTTTTAGCCCTGAAAACAGCTCCAGTTTCTCTAGGGAATTTCTTATTAAGATAATAAGAACACCTCAATTCCTCATTAATTCTTCACAGCTCCATCTCACTGTCACTTTATCTTACTTACGCTTTAATTATTCTTGAAATCCTTTACCCTCCACCTTACAGTTCCTTCACCTTCACCTTCGGTACCATGTCTGATCGTCCATGGAATTATATATTATTTTTGCGCGAATCGAAAAAATGGTAATTGGAATGGAGCAATTAAAAATTGCACCTTTGGTGGGCATCTTGCTGTATTGACCAAATCTGATTTGTTGGCCAACAAATCGATTTATTGGCCAAAACGGCACTTGACGAGTGAATTGGAGCAGTGCTCGCCGCTAGTTGTCCTTAATAAACGAGATATCTATTTATACATCACTCGATTGAAGCGATCGAAGGCCAAAGATCTAGACACACGGCTTGTGCCGCAGCCATAAAGTGAAAGGCTCCAGTCGCCAGCATCTCCAGGCACGCTGATGACTCCAGAGTCAAGGTTGGTTGGTCTGAGATATTGGTGTATGCGGGGCTTGCTTATCTATATGCATGCGTTTTGTTTGAGTCCTTGTGGCGTTGTGGCGAGTGCGTTTTGAATGGGCAGGTTCTGCGACTCCGCTTTATCCCAGCCTATCAATTCCGATATCTCCTCTGAGCAAAAATGGAGGGTGCTGAAGGTGTTGATGGGACTGGGGGACTCTCTGAGCTGAGGGTCGGGAGAATGGCGCATTTGAATTGCGGCTCCTACCCCACTATGGGGCCGGAAGGTAGAAGCTCTTCCTCTTGTGCAGAAGAGCCACACGTACAGTTCCACGTTCGTAACGAAAAGAACATCGGCAATGGCTCCGCATGCTGAAGCAATGTTCATTGGCACCTCTGGTTACACACCCTCCGGTGATGCCATTAAAGAATTAAAAGCATTATTGGAACTAGATCACCCAGCCTTGTCGAACAAGGCTGCCAACGGCGTTCGGTGTATTGACTCGCATGATAGAGACGAGTTTCCCAGAGACTGGATCTTACAACTCTCTCTTAACCACCTCCAAGAAATAGAGAATGCAATTGCGGTGTATGAAAGTCTGTATATCTTTTAATTCGGGTTATGCGCGCTTGCTCACCAACAGCAACTAAGGTACGCAGCTACCACTTAGCAAGCTGCGTTGTGAGAACTTTCCTCTGCCAACATTGGGGCCAAAAATAAGAAAGTTAAGCGCTTTGCTAGCTTAAAAGCAGCCTTACTTTCTTATCAGAGGTCTCAAACCACAGTGGTTCAGCAAATTCAAAAATGTTGTTGTCTACATTGGAATTGCGAGTTATGTCGGTACGAGACACGGAATGGCTGCTGGAGACCATAACGTCCTTCGTAAGCATGAATACTGCCTTCACCAAATGAAGAAGAAACAGGCTGAATGTGTCGGCAGATCATATCACAGATATCAAGATACCTTTGAGCCAAGAGGGCATCATCTATCGTGGACCAGCAAACAGAGATATACCAATTGTAAGAGCTTGAAATCTAGAAATAATCATAAGCTGATGATTCTGGAGCCGTTCCATACCGATTATGGAGAGATAATCTCACTCTACACACTCTCCAGAGCGGCCAGCGGAGGAAACTTCTATCTAGCCGACATTCACGATATCGAAGCGCGAATCTCCCAAGTTCGTCCGGATATCATAGAGGAGCTTCGAAGGCCTTGGATCATGGTAAAGTGGGTTTTCAATATATACCTAAGAATCGACAGCTGACCTTGGACTGTAGTCCAGCCCCAGATAGAGTTTCGGATGAACGCCCACTTTTATTCAAATTACCGTCAGGCAACTTGGCAATTCAAGCTTCTCGTGCCCGATTGTTCGGCACTACAACTAGCCCGAGGCCGCTCTCGATCCCCCCACTTTCTGCAAAACAAATTGAGGCTATCGATGCTCTGCATGCCACTGGCCAAACAGTAGCTATTCGTTTCGAATTTCGCAGTGGCGATATATTCTTCTTCAATAATATGAGAATGATGCATGCTCGAGATGGTTTCATCGATGGAAGTGAAGCGGAGAATACAACGAAGCGATATCTTGTTCGCTTAATCTTGAAGGATGAACGAAACAGCTCTGAGTGGGAAGTCCCGCCTGAAATGGAAACAACATGGAAGGAACTTTATGACCATCGGGACGAAGACGAGGTAGTTTCAATCCACGAGGAATTATTTTCTTACAAAGCAAGCCATTGACAGGTAGATTTCAAAAGTTTGAGTGGTTTTGTAGACCGTTGTACCAACGTCAAAATTGTCTACGCATTGAACGATTGCGGGTTTTGTTTGATCTGTTCGTTGAATTTGGCATACTGTGGTATTGTTGAACGCTCTTTGTAGCACCTGCCCTAAGCGGCAAGCAAGGACATAGCCTCCTCCCACTCCTCCTTCGTGTTCGTGTTGAATAGGCTGTAAGTGTGAATTGGGCGAGTCCTTTTTCCTTTCAGGTCTTGGATCACCCTTCCAGGATCTAGGAAGCCCCTTTCTACATTCTCCGACAAGTGTGCTAGTGCGGCTGGTCCCCATATGCTAACCCAACGCTCAGTCAACCCCCTCCCATTCTCGAAACAAGTGACAGGCTCAGTGTACTGAACTCGCAAGTGCCTAAGCTCCTCCATGGTCAACAGTGGGTAGTCGCACGGTATAAATAGCCAATGGCGGGTGGGATCGATCCCGAATGCTGCAAGAAGACCATTCACTGGCAACCCATGGACGCCCTTAAGATGGAAGTGGTCGATGTGTACTGTTTCGTAAAAGAGCTTGACATGCAGGCTCTTAGGGACGTCATCAGCCATCAGCTGTGATGGATCACGCAGCCACAACCATATATTTCCCGCATCAGGAAATGCCCTCTGGATCATTTCTACTCCATGCACATAGGACGGACGACCATCCGGAAATGGCAGGAGAAATTTTGGAGATCCTATTCGAGAAGACTTTCCAGCTGCAAGCATCATGATTCTGAGGTGCCGTATTGGAGAAGCCATGAAAGGAAGTTTGCGAAATCTGGCGGTGTTCTCAGAATGGCCCCTTTCTGCGGCGAAGTTGAAGTTGAAGTTGGAAATGGGCGGATTATTCAGACAAAACTTCCTCAGGCAGAACGCTCCTAGATACTAAATACTAAATACTACCACTCCCTACAAAGATGCGGCAGAGCCCAGTTGGGTCACATGACTTCATGGCCGGTGAAGGATGGAGTTTGTTCCAGGTTTTCTCACCGAGTTCTTTGGTCACGCTTCGCTGCGGTCCTGTGATGTCACCGCTGCACGGTGACGCCGAGGCGCCATGACGTCGCACTCGCTCAATCATGGAAATGCTCACCTACTGTTGTTCTAGAATCTATGTAAGGTTGCGCATTTCTGCGGGTTTCTCCACACAATTGCTGAGGAGGCTACACGCTCGTTGTCGTTGTCCCACCATTTCAGCCACAACGCTTCCGAATACTTGGCTTGTTCATTTCCCCGTTTTTATATACCTTAGCCAACTGTTTTGCCGCGAGGGAGAGACAGAAGGGTGGTAATCGAAAGTGTAATCGACCCGTCGAGTGCAACCAGCCATGGAAGTTTTAGGAGGAGTTGAGTTTGAGGACAGTTTTCAGGAACGCATTGATCAGCCACGTCAGACCAGACGTGCCCGCTCCCACTCACCACCAGATTCACGACGGGCAAAGAGAACCAAAATCGGCACGAGTAGCCGCCCAGATGAATTCTCCGAAGCGGAGGAGTTCATACTGCGTGCAGCAGCAAAGTTACTCGACGTCTCACTTGAGCAGCTTCTTGAATTGAACGGCAAATCTCGATCGATTTCACACAACAACACCTCTTTTGAGAGTGATTCTGCTTCAAGTAGCTGCAGTGAGGCTGTTGCTGGTGCCCCACCAGATAGGGCTACTACTACATTTGCTGTCATACCAGGGGTCTCAGAACTAACTAACTATAACCAAGAACCAGAATTTTGGAATAATTCTTTTCCTACAGGAACCTACGAAGAGGACTCGACTGCTAATATGAACACCATTGGGACTGGCATAGAGCAAGACAACTGGTTCCATATTTCACCGTCGCCACGTGAAGCCCAAGATGGGTTGGATGTCGAGAACCCAGATCATTCTGATACACCATCAGCGAATCCGCCTGTTCTACAGTCGCGGGGGTTGGAATCACAAAATCCCAACCCTTATTCAACCATTAACGCATTTGACCAGTCCGAGGCGTCCGGTTTCCAAACCCCGTCGACGCAAGATACCGTTCGGAGAAGGCCGGAAGAGCGAACGATTACTATCGAGGAAGGTGCAAGAGCCAGTACAAACCGGAGGCGTCGTGGTCCCTTCCTGGACTCGGAGCAACGACAAGAGACGGGTCTCACTCGAAGGCTTGGAGCTTGTATGCGTTGTAGAAAGCAACAGATTCGTGTAGGCTACGTCCTTTCTCATAACACGCATTGAACCAACCGCTAATTTCAGTAGTGCTACCCGAACCTGTCTAATTTGAATGGACCCTGTCTGACCTGCATTCAAGCTGTGCGCACAAACATCCACTGGCTTCCTTGTCTGAGATACAAGATACTAGATGCACATTTGCTCGATCACGGAGAATTTCCGCGACCGTCTTGGACGCGAAGATGGACAAAAATGGAAATCAGCGATATTCGAGATTGGGATTCAACAGAAATCAAGACAATCGCTATCACACAGGACGTAGGCGGCAAGTTTTATAGCCTCGAGGTTAGGAAGTTCATACCCGTTGAAGGTGATGCATTGGAGAGGAAGTGGAAAGCCAGTGGGGTTGACCAGACATTCAAATGTGCACCTTATGCCATCGCGGACATGACAGATGCAGGACGCAGACTTTCTCATTTCGCTGACCGTACCCTGGAGTCAACAATTTGTCACTACATTGACGAGACTAATACATTGCTAAGAAGCACTTATCATATGGCCTACCGGTATTCTATATTCGCAAAGGTGGCTGCCTTATCTCTCTATCTGAACTATGCTAACATGCTCCTCAATTCAGTCAGAGAGAGAAAGACATCTGCTGCGCTGTGTTTTTAGACTTTGGTGTGCTTCTCGGATGGAATCCCGTTCAGATCGGATTTGCAGCAATGAAACACTAGGCATGAAGCCGGGAAACTATGGACCGGCTTGTTCTAATTCTGGCATCATCCTGGTACCGCCTGTCCTGTCAGCTCAAATGGAGATAATCATGACCGCCACAATTCTCCAGCCCATGAGGACAGAGGTGCTCAAACAGCTCAACATCTGATAGAAAAAAATCAGCGCTGCTCTTGGTTTACCATCTATCTTTGCATGTTTATCCTGCTACATAGCTGTGCGTTGTTGTCGGCTGGAGATGAGAAGAAAGCTCGGAAGCAAGGCTTCGAGGTACAGTCCTTATGATTTTGCACATTTCAATCCTGTCGCTAAAATGTGTAGGATCGATTCTTCCGACCGTCATTAGTTGAGGGACTTCACAATGGCGCAAAGATCCTTCTCGCGTACTTTCATTATTGTAATAAAGGAAGTCACCCCTTTATGATAAACTGGGCATCCCCCGAGCAGAGAGCAAGGACAGAGTTGAATGCCGAACAAGTCGAGTTTATGAGAACTACTACAGTCGAGATCAAGAAGAGAGGTAAGGTCATTCTTGCATTGGTGTTTACAAGGATTAGTTTTCTAATTTCTCCGTGGGACCGAGTAAGCTCCTGTATTTCAAAAGATTCGGGAAGATAAGGATTTCGGACACGAACTCTATTTTGTTGCGCAGCTCTACGATCGTGATTGGGAACCGGTTCATACAATTTGAGAATAAAAAACGTCCATACTGATATCTGATATTCAAATCCCCCTCAAACTATCGGGCGAGCAACAATTTATAGACTATCACTAACTAGATCGCGTGTTACGATCTGCATCGTAGATCACTCAGAGCTCCCTCCATCGCTTGATAGAATTTCCTTCCTGGACCTGCCCTAGAAATCCTGTGGGCTCCCATGCCATTCCCGGGAATTCCAACTCCATTTCCCTGCCCAACACCTTTGTCGTAACTGCCACGATTTCTTGACAAAACGGCGGTACGTAAGGGGGTTGTAAGAAATCAAGAGCACCCGTTGCAAGGCGGTGAGACTCTTAGGCCAATCAAATCTTTAGGATACTAGCTTTCGCCCCATAAATTTCCAGTTTTAGCGGTGGCAGAACCAGGGGGGTGCTCTTCACTTCTTACGACCCCCTTACGTACAGTAGTTTGCCTCTTGGGCAGCTGTGTTTAGAGATTCGGTCCCGAAATGTAGGATATTAATCACGTGAACGGTCTCTCGACCAATGAGCGACTGGTCAAAAAGATGGAGCGGGACGATCACGTGTATTTGAAAAAGAGTTGATTGGTACAGGGGTGTGTGACCTTCTTGACCTCCTTGACAGCCTTCTACGTCATCACTCTCATATATTCTAACACTCTGCCAAATGCCTGTCAGTAGTTAAAGTTGATGATGCAAGGGACGATGTAGCTTACATATCCGAGCCTTGCTTGTACGGTACAATACATTATTCAGAGTCGAATTGAGCACCAATAGCCGCCAGGGCGATTGGGTTTACTGCAACACCCGAAATCCTCGCAGCTGTCGAGCCACTGTTAGAGGAGCGCCAAAAAAAGACGTCTCTCTCTCGTAACAGTGTCCTGTTCTGGGCTGCTGTTGAAGAAAAGCTGCGAGTATCACGTGATGCGACAAGGTGATCGCAGAACACACGGTCAAACTCTGACTTGACTGTCAGAAACGCGATTTTGCTCTCTCAAGCAGCGACTGCATTGAAAAACATACCATTGCAAGTCATGAGAGCTCTATGTTCCCACTTCTGCACCGGGTTACTTCCTCTTCCTTCAGCCATGGTTGGGACGGTAAAATGTTTGATAATAATAGGTGACAATATGAAAATCTGGTGATGGTAACCTGATATACAGTTCTTGATGTGCAACATTAAGAACTCCAGCGCACGGAGATGCTGAGATATCTATATGAGGAATTCATACAGCAAAAGCATGGCTACACCGGTGAGAGCGCAGCGACTCACCTACAAACCCGGGGAAGTTTTCAGACCACTTAAATGCGCGAACGTAGGGCGGACTCTAGTTATGGGACAAAACTAGACATGCTACCAAGTTTCACGATATAAGTGATAAACCGAGTCCGCCGGTGAAGAAATGCCCGCTCCACGCGAGGTCACCGGCGGCGAGTATCTTACCGATCACGTGAACGGGACTGAAGGTATCACAAACATCCAACACCTTTAAGCGAACCACGGATTGACCTAAAAAGAGCATTTCGATAAACTTTATAAGAGAGATGATTTTTAATCCCTGTAACATTCCTGTATCAGCTATCCCAAAGCGTCAAGTATTCTTAAAAAGGAAGGTGGGGGTCCAATTTTGCGTCAACTCTTCTTTAAATAAAGGATAATTATAGTTATAGTAATAAACTAGCGGCGAGCACGAGTTCTGGGAGTGCTGGCGCAGTGGGAATACTACAGGCTATACTACAGGCCATGTTATAGGCAGCAGGGCCTGTAGGTTATTGCCCTAAAGTGCCAAAGGGCGTTATATCTGCTGGGTGTTGTGCTCGCTGCTTGGTGGGCGTTTTGTTCCTGGCTCCTCGTTCCTGGGTGTTGTGCTTGCTGCTTGCTAGGCATTTTATTCCAGGGCGATTGTTCCTGGCTCCTCGTTCCTGGGTATTGTGCTTGCTGCTTGCTGGGCGTTTTATTCCTGGATCCTCGTTCTCGGATATTGTGCTTGTTACTTGCTGGGCGTTTTACTCCTCGTTCCTGGCGTTTTGTTCCTGGATCCTCGTTCCGTTCTTGACGTTGGGGCTCCTGGCGTTACTGGCTCCTAGATATTGCAGGTTCATGGGCGTTGTTGGCACCTGGCGTTGCTAGCTCTTAGATATTGCAGGTTCGTGGGCGTTGCTAGCTCCTAGGTATTGCAGGTTCGTGGGCGTTGCTGGCTCCTGGCATTGCTGGCTCCTGGGAGCTTTGGGAACCTTAGGTATTCTCGGTAATCGTGGCTTATTTGCGAGTTGTGGCTGGGTATTTTAAGGGGTGTTTTATGGGAGGGTCTGTGCGGGTGATTGAGGATATATTTTAAGCGAGCGTGATAGGAACGCGAGACCAAGTAATAATGGCCGTGCTTCTTATATGTAACAAACCGGGAACGGGAAGGGTCGCGAGATGGTATATAAGAAAGTACAAGTTTTAACAAAAATGTGAAGAAATCAAACCCCTTAATAATAATGGATAAGGGGTAAGTATTAGTATAATTATAACTTTTACTTTACTATTTCATTGCTATAACTATAACTATAACTATCCCTTATTTAAAGAAGAGTTAATGCAAAATTAGACCCCCACCTTCCTTCTTGAGAACACTTGACGCTTTGGGATAGTTGATATAAGGATATTATAGGGATTAAGGATCACCTCTCTTATAAAGTTCATCTTACAAGCCCTGCTCCTTGTAAGATGGCCTATAGCATGTCCTATCCGTTCAGCTACTGCCAGTTTTACATGTGGGACGGGCCGGAATAAGTGTTTTTCTAAAGGAATATCAAAATCCCTAATTCTTATTTACATATAAATAAAGTAATTAAAACCTATTTCAATATTAAATTACTTCACAACCACAATGCCAGAGCTCACAGTTTTTGATTCTACTAATAAAGGGACCCTGAGATCTGATAAGGAGCCCTTGGAATTAATAAGCGATAAATTCGTGCTTATAAAATTACCTCACTTCAACTAGGAGATCTGCTCCGATTCAATCACCAAACGCCGCATTGATTAACACAAAACCTAGTTTCACCAAAATCCATGCTTTTTGTAATGCTCCGAGACCGTCCCCTGTAATATCCGATACTACAGCACTGGAGGCCCCTATAGTATCCCATACAACAGCACACTCGAGACCCCTGTAGTATCCCATATAACAGCACACTCGAGACCCCTGTAGTATCCCATACTACAGCACATGGCCTGCCTGTAACAACCAGGGTAGATATTGCCCCGACCTGTATATATAGCTGTCTCTCTTTCTCTCTCTCTCCTTTTCTTCTTTAGCTTTAGATCCTTCGTTTATAAGTAATATCTAGAAGATCCGGATATTATATTATACCTGGCTTATCCGTACTCTTATCTCTTATATGCCGTCACATTATCTAAAGTTCACTTACCTTATCTGGAAAGACTTCTATAATATCCCTACTTTTATTTTCAGAAGTACTTGGAAGTATTAAGACCAGATCCTTAACGTCCCAACCGTAATACTCTTTAAAGGGAGTTGAGAAGATTCACGCTGTATAAAACAGTCTGGATACTAACGAGAATTAAGTAATTCCTTTCCATTATCTAGAGAACTGGATTCCCCCTTACTAACCTTTATATATTATATAAGATAATATCTAAATATCTCCAGAAGACCAGTGAGTCTCCCTAATCCCTAAAGAATACCAGAGTTATCAGTAATAGATAAGATAATCCTGATACTATTTAAGATCTTGTCGCTTAATAGTACTAGTAAGAATCCGATTACAATAATACTCCGGAAAGCTCCAGTTTACAGATATTATATAAGCAGGTTCAAATACTTACCCGGAACTAGTCGCGAACTGAAATACTCCTGGAATAGTTACTAGCAAAGATCACGGAATAAATCAATTCAAGTTTCCAGGAATAATACTCTAGAATCCCTTTCTATAATCAAGATAGGGATACTCTAGATTTAATAATTACTAATTATATCTCTGACTAATAATATTCCAAGAAACTCCCAAATCCTATTTTACTCTTAGATAGAAAGGATCCAATATTCCTTAACTGGAAGCTCTAGATTCAGAGTAAATTCCGAGCTAATATTAACCATTACTAGAATAAAGAGGACAAAATACTTTATTTATTCAATTATATAAGTAGTAATATCTAGAAATACTTATAATCCCGATATAATAAGGACTCTTAGACTCGTTTCATTATAGTAAAAGAAATACTCGATTACTTGATTTCTATTTATATTAATCCCAATACTATATAAAAGACTCGGTATAATTACAATTCCTTACTAATAAAATTAAACTAGTCCTTTTCCGAGTTTCAAATCCAGTTTCTATATCTAGTTAATAAAGTCCAAGTCCTATATAAAAGCTTGTAATTAGATTTATATAACCGGATAACTATTATATTCCAAAAAGGGATTACTTCTAACTTCAGACTCTTATTAATATACAAAGAACTAGTAATAGACCTAGCTTCTCTGGATATAGAATTAAAATAGATTACTATACAAGAAGACTACTAGAAATAGTTCCGGGAAAAACAGTCTATAAGAGTATATATTACTATTAGTATCGGATCTGTTCTTATAATAGTAATTACTCTCAAACCTATAATTACTATTTATAGTCCATTTATACAAACTAGAAACGAGATACTATATACAGAATCACACTGGCCAGTACTTACTACTATTACCTTTACTTATTTTAACTATAATAAACCAGATTATATTACTAAAGAATATTCTAAATTATAAAGAGGAGACTTCAAGGAGATCGAGAAGGAACTAGAAGAGTTATATAATAAATAAGATAAAGATTTAGAAAAAGAGAAATTCTAGAATAAGATTCCTATCTAGAATATATAATTAATCTATTAAAAATTAATCTAAGTCGATTTATAGAAAGTAAACACTTTATATTACTTTATATAATATTAAAGAATAGATTTTATATACTCTTAACTATTCTTATTAACTCTAGAATAAATAGTTTTATATTTATTAATATAGTTTATATTATTAATATTATAAAGTTCCTTAATCTCAAAGTCTAATCCTTTATATAATCTATTAGTATTAAAGGATTTAATAAATATTAAAATAAGTCTATTACTCATATCCTTATTCTTTACTTCTTTATTAATAATTAATATTAAAAGAATATCCCTTTCCTGATCTTAAATCTAGAGAATTATAATATTATTCTGGACTTTAAATAAATAATATACTTTAATATATAACTAAATCTATAAAATAAACAGTTTATATAATCAAATAATCCTGAATATATAAATATTCCCTTTTTCCAGAAAGAAATCCAGATTTCTAGAAACTCTCTTAAACCAAAAAAGCCCGATCCGATATACTAGTAGAATACCTTTATTAGAGATTGAATTATAAATCTAGAAGAGATATATAATTACTCGAACCGCTTCTAGTCTATAATATCAATTATATTATAGTATACTAAAATACTTATAATATCCGATATTATAAGTAATTATTACATTTCACTATCTATAATATCTAATATTATAGGATATTATAATATCTATTATAATACTTTATTCGGAAAATAAAATCCTAAATATAAGAATAATAATCGAGTAAAACTCAAGATTATAAAAAGGAATACTTATAACTAGAATATATAAGACTAAATCCGAAGAATATAATAAGAATTAAATATTCTAGAAATAATAATTCTATTTTCCAAATCCGATTCGAGAAATTCAATTCATATATCTAATCTATATTCAAATACTTTAGGACTTCTAGTAATACTTAATATTACTTATATTAATATTATTATATTTAATATATAATCCCATTATTATAAGAATATTTCTTTCTCGACTAGTCTTTATAAACTCGATTATATTATTAATAAAAAGAAAAGTCTAGATAATAATATTATATTCAAGAAGATTAAAATTAAAATATTAATCTAAAGTCAAATTTATTTAAATATATTCTTAAAAATAATCTCTAATTAATTATTCCTATATTAATTATATAATTATTATATTTAATTTAAATCGAATAATATACTTAATTATAATCTACTTTAATATTAATTAATAGATAAACTCAAGACTATTAAATAATATCTATTTGAAAACTTTAATAAAGACTTTATTAAAATAAATCAAATTCTATATACTTTACTTATTCTCTTTATTAAGAAATCTAATAGTAATCTATACTTTTATATTAATTTCTATAAATTTAATCTCTTATCTTATAAGGACTAATATCCTTTATCTCTTATTAATAAGACTCTTATTCGAATTAGTCAAATTAAAGTCTTTACTAAATTTAATATCTATTAAATATTCTATTAAATCCGAATATATCCCGATTTTGAGAAATTAATTATCTTTTATATATATTATAGAATATATAAATATAAGATATTATCTTTTAATCTTATTAATAAACTAATAATATATTAATAATATATAAATAATATTCTATTCAATTATTTAAATAATTTCTATATAATATACTTAAATAATATTTTAATCTATTCGAATAATATACTCTTTTATTATAAATATATAAATAAAATATTATAATATTTCCGGAATATTAATCTTTAAATAAATATTTATAAATATAAATTTAGAATCACTTATTAATATATATTATATAAATAAAGTATAGAGAATTATTATAAAAGTCGAATTGTATTAACTTATTTAACTAAAAGAATAAAAAGAAAACGGAATGAATACTAAAGTTATATACTTTGAGTTTAATAAATTCTTATATAAATATAATAAATATCTTATTAAATAAACTAGTAATAATATAATTAAGACTAAATTATATATAATATATTCTCTAGGAATAATATTCACTAATCAGTAATTCACTTATTAAATACTTACTAATTAAATAAATAGTATTCCTAACTAATTAGAGTATACGAAGTAATATCGAATATTATATTATATAACTCTCGACCCAAATTGATTTAGTATAATACACTTATTTATAATTATTAATAATATCAAATCCTTTATATAATCTTATAAATATTCTTATCAAAATACCCTTTTTATACTCTAATATACTTATTCCTTTTTGTCTTATACTATTATTTCTAATTCAGAATCTTTAAATTATTCTAAATATTAAATTAAATAAATATTAAATAATATAATAAATATTTTAATATTCAAAAAGTTTATTCGAAAGTCTAATTAATATATTAAAAATATTTATAAAATATATATTATAAAAGTATATCCAAAAATATATTTTTTCCTTAATATTTTTATTACTCGGATTAACTTTTATTTAAAAAAGTCTCTAAAAAAGATTCCAAAGAAGCTCTTAACTATTCCCAAAAAGCAGAAAAAGCAAATAGTAAATACTATATCTAATAGTTATATAAAGGATAAGTTTTCTATAATATCTTCTAATATTCCTTTAAAAAATTAATATATTTTTCAGATATAATTTATTCTCGTTTATATATCTAATATATAAATAATACTCTTTAAAGTAAAAATAATAACTATTATTATAATAATACTAATAAAGATTCCACTTTCTATTATTATACTTATACTAATAGTAATAAATATAAGAGTATTCTAGATAATTATTTTCCCTTTATCTTAAAAATAATAAAACTTTTTTATAAAAGAAATAAGAAAAATCTAGTAAATTCCTCAAAAAACCCTTAAACTTTTATTTATATTAACTTATACTTATAAGAATTAAAGAATACTTAAATAATAATAAAATAATATTTAAAACTGGAATCAGAAAAGATTAAGAATAAGAATAAGAATATAGAAAATATAAAGAATATTAATCTACTCGATTTTAGTAATAATAATATTTATTAGAAGGTTTCAAATAATCTCAAGACTTATTTCAAGAATATCTTTTATATTATAATAAATATATTTTTTAATATTTTATAAAATAATAAATTTCGGAATTCTGAATATACTAGTTTAGAATTAATTCTTATTTCTTATTCTTATTTAAATACTCTTTGGAATAGAACTAGTTTTCTATTCAAATATTCCTTTTTCTTGAATTTTTTAATATTATAAATAAAATAATAAAAGAAATAAATATTTCTTCTCAATTATTTAATCTTTTCGAATATTCCACAAATATCTTAAAGATTAAATAAGACTTTAAAGTATTCGAACTTATATTATAATAGATTTTTTATTAATCTATTAACTAGTATATTATTTATTAATAAGTATATTACTTCGAATATTCTCTTTTAATATTCTTATTTTATTTATATATTCTAGATATTTATATAATAGAGTTTTATAATAATATATTTATTACTTTTAATAATTAATTAAATTATCTATTAATTATTATAAAAGATAATTCAGAATTTACTGAGATTTAAATATAAATCCCTAAATAGTTATTTGAATACTATAAACTCTTTTATAATAAATAATATTTTAAGTATTTCTGTTTTAATTAAGGAAATTATTATAATTATCTAATAAATAACTTTCTATTAGATTAAATCACTAAATAGTAAAATAATATATCCTTGAAATAAATATCTTATATTTATATTATCTATAAAAGAAGTATTAAAAGTAATTTATAATTATACTTTCCTATATTTAATATTATACTAGATTACTAAAAACCAAGTTCCAAATAGATATTTAATAATCCAGTTTATAATTATTAAATATTCGGGACTTGAATTTATAAGAAACTAGAAGAGTATTAAGACTATAAAAGTTATATTCGAGTAAATTATAATAATAATATAGAATACTAAATTAACTTTCTTCTAATATTCTTTAATTTAGTATTTTGGAATTTATTTATTATATCTTTTAAACTTGAGATCTAATAATAATATATTCGAGTACTTTCTATTAATTAATTCGAATTTCTTTATAATCTTTTTAATATAAATATTATAAACAAATTATATTTTTCGAATTACTTAATCCTTTATTATTTATATTTCTAGAAACTATTCTATATCTTCTATATTATATAACTTATATATTTCCTTAATTAATTTAATAATCTTAATAATACGGAACTTATTATCTTTATAATAAAGTACTTGAATATTATTAATATAAAATATAATAAATACTTTATATTTAATATTTATAAAAATATATACTTCTTTTTATAAGATTAATAGTCCTATCCTCTTGAATATTTCAATCCAATTATTATATTATAGAATAGGGAAATTCTATAGTCTATATAGAACTCGATTGACTTCTATTATATATTCAAATCTTTTAAAATTAAATAATAACTTATATATAACTAATAATCCCTTTAAACTCTAGATAGTATTAATAAATATATTTATTATATTAAACTATTTCATTTCAAGATTAAAGTAGACTATTATAATATAAGTAATTCGAAATGAATATACTATTAGTATAATTATATATATTAATAGAATTATAAACTCCTTTTATAAATTATTATATATTATAATATATAAATAATACTTTATTAAAAAACTATTAATATTCACTTTATATATAAATACCCATTTCAAAAATAATAATAAGATTTCCTATTTAACTGGAATATTTAATATAATTTATTAGTATTCCCTAACTTTCAGATTTCTTAATTCGAGTATATAATCTATTTTAAATTCTATTCCAAATATATATTTTTCGAGATCTCTTTATTACTTTAATATAAGTGAAAACTCATTTTAATAAATATATTAAATTATTTTATTCCCGTAAATATTATACTTTAAATAAGTCTTTTAAAGAATTAATATAATTATAATAATATATACTATTATATTATTATATATTCCCGTAAACTCTTTTAGATAATCAGACTAAAAGCTATTTATAAAAGTTTAGAAATAATTAATATTATTTAAATTATTTATTATTTCCAATAAAGAATTCAATATAATTATTATATTACTATTCTCTATTTTACCAGAATCACTATTAGATTTTCTACTTCAATTATATATTCCGAATTAATTATTACGAGTTTTTAATAGAGACTTTTTAATATATTTCCTTTTAGACTTTATAATTAATTCCTTATCTATTTAATCTCGAGTTTTAGATTCTCTATTATTTAATTATTTACCTTGAATACTATTTACTAAAACTAGTTTCAAGATATTTAATTAATCTAAAAGTGAATTCTATACTTAATCCTAATTTAATAAATATTCTTTAGTATTCTTACTAATAGTACTATATCCTTTTAACTATTTAGTATTTTCTTTTCCTATATTCTATTAAATAATTAATATTTCGGATTCTAGAATATTTTCAGAGATTATAAATTCTATTTCCTAAATAGATATATTTTCTATTCCCGAGTTATATTCTTATAAGATATTTAAAAGCTTATTTTACTTATTTTAATCTTCTATATCTCTTAGATTTTTAGACTTTTGAGTATTTTACTCTAATAATTCAATATTCTATATTCCTATATTATTAAGTATTAATCCAATATTCCGGATCTCCTCTTTTTTAATAAATTCTATTATACTTTAAATCTCTATAATTAAATAACTATTCAATTATTTATAAACTTTCGAGAAATAGAATATATTCTCATTAAATATAATATTTCTAATAATAATAATCTTATTAAATATAAACACTTATATATAATATATATTAGATATATAATATCTAATTAAATAACTAATATATTCGTATAATTTAATTTTAAATACTCTTTATATTTATTTTACTTTCTTCTCTTTAACTATTAAATATATTCGAATATTATATATATAAATCCCATTTCAGTCTAGTCTGAGATTAACTATAATCTGTATAGTAAATACAGGATTATATTATCTGAAATAGTTTCGGAATTATAAATCGAGTACTTTATTCAATAAATACTAATTATATAAGTATAATAGACTTATATTATATAAATAGACTATTATAAATACTATCTCTAATCAGAGCTCTTCAGAAAGTCCTATTAACAGGTATATAATAAGTATTTTATTAATTACTTTCTATTCAATTCATTCGGATTCACTATTAGACTTATATATATAAGATAGAAAGAGTTCAAGTTCAATATCCTCCTTTATATACTAATACTTATAAGTAATATTCCCTTATATAATAATAATTACCTTTTTTTAATTATATTTTATTTTATATATTAAGAGATTATACTATTATTTTATTCAATACTCGAAGTTTTATATAATATTAAAAACTTATTCCCTTTCTTTACTCGAGAGTGAGAATACAAAAAGCTTTTTATTAAATTTGTTCTTGATTATAAATAATTAACTTGAATTATTATATATAACTGAATAGTTAAATAAGTTTCAGATAATCCTCTAAAAGGATTTTGAAAATCTCCTTTTAGATACTCGCTTTAAGATTATTTACTTAATATATAATTATATATAATATATATATATTATTCTATTTAATCCTATAATTTATATATTCCTTATATAATATATAAACTTTTAAAGTACTTGAGACTCTAGATATCCTATTTATATATATTATCTCTTTTCTATATTACTTCGTGATTAGAAGTATTTTCTACTTTTTCTAAAAGACTCCTTGACTTTTCGTTTAAATATAGAATATATAAATATATTATTTATACTAATTGGAATAATAGATAGAGTATTTGAATAGATTAAAAGTGACTTGTATTTAATAAAAATAATATTATATAAATAGATTATATTTAATAATATAATACTTTTATATTTATTCCCGAATCTTAATATTCTATTATACTTATAGTATTATACTTCCCTTTTATATAAAAGAATTTCTAATATAATATTTATATAAAAACCTTTTATAACTATTATATTATTTAAAATAAGATTAATCTTATTCTTTTTCCTATTTAGAATATTTTTAATTATATAAGTATTATAATTAAATATTAGAAAACTCGAACTTTTTATTTTAATTATATACTCTGGATATTCCAGAATGAATAATCCTTTATTAAATAGATAAATATTATTTACTATATATATTATATTATAATTATCTAGTAATATATTCTTTAAAAACAAATATTTTAAAAAGTCTAATATTAAATATATTCTAATACCAGATATTCCCAAAATAAGATTGGGATTAAATATTATAATATTGAAATTCCCTTCTAGAACTTTTAATTAATTTCCTGTTTTTTTCGAGTTTTTATTATTACTAATTATTATTTTCTTTTAGATCTTAATTCTATATTTCTTTTCAAATTTAATTCGGAAATCTTTCTATTTTAATATAAGTAATATTTTCCTAATTTCAGTATAATACTCTTTTAAAAACTTATATTTAAATAAGTAAATACTAGAATTAGTAATAGTAAATTCTAATTGAATATATTCTTATAATTTCCAGAGATACTATCTCTTAGTATAAGGATTATAAGAATATTCTCAATATTCTGACTTATTCTCGGGTTTATTCTTGGACCCTCTAGCCTTTCCTGAATCGGTTTAGTATTCAAGGAAATCATTTCAATATTTACTAAATATTATAAAGACTAAAGGACTAGTTCCCGACTTTACTTTCGAGTTCTTATAAATTATATATAAGAAGAGGATTCTATATCTATTTAGATTAAGTATAGATAAACCGAGTTTATTATTTTACTAGAATTCGAAGAATTTATCTTATCCCTATTTAAATTATATTTTTCGAGTAATATACTCGAGAAAGTCCTTAATACTATAAATCCCTTAAATTTCAAGGATATTATAGAATTTAGTATTCTTATAAACTAAATACTATTCGGAATACTAATACTTCTAATTTACTATTCTTTTATAACTATTAGAGATAATCTTCTAGTATATTTTACAAATAGTCAAGAAGACTATTATATCCGAGAAAGTATATTAGTATTTGAGAGAATAAAGGATCTCTTGAATAAATCCGTAATCTTGAATAAATATAAGTATTCTAATTAAAGAGAGTATTCGAGAACTTTCTAGTAAAATACTTATTCGAGTTTAGAAAGTAATAATTATAACTATTTATATATTAGTATTAATAGTTTTTATAAACCAAATGAGAAAACGACTTTACTATTCTGAATATATTTTATAAATATTTAATATAATAATATAATTCTAAAAGAGGATTATATATTCTATTTTTATATTCTCGAATATAATAAAAGTGAGAGTTTTGGACTTAATATTTAGATCTTAAAGACTATCTTTAGGATTTCGAGATATTTATTTATTTATAATAGTCTTGTAAATAGTTATATACTCTTTATCTAACTTTGCTTTAAACTTACTAATTGTAAATAGAAATCTTAATAATAAAGTATTATATACTAAAGTATCTAGGTCTTTGGAGTCGATAAGATCTCAAATCCTATTCTCTCGGACTTTCTATTTGACTTGAGATTACTATTTTATATATATATTATACTCTTTGAACTTGAGACCCTTAAACTCTATTATTAGTTATTAAATACTCGTGATTATATTAAATAAAATCAAGGAGATACTAAAATGTATATTCGAAGAGTTAAAGAAGTATACAATCCGTTATATTCTATTTATACTTAAATGAAAGTTTTAATACTCGCAGACCGGACTTATAACTAATATATATTATATAAACAGAGTATAGAGAGTTATTATAAGAGTCGAATTATATTAATTTATTTAACTAAAAGAGTAAAAAAGAAGCGGAACGAGTATTGAAGTTATATACCTTGAATTTAGTAAATTCTTATATGAGTATAGTGAGTGCCTTATTAAATAAACTGGTAATAATATAATTGAAACTGAATTATATATAACACTTATAGAAAATATTTAGATTTTATTATTAATATAAATAATATTAAAGTGAACTTTAAGAAAACGGAAATAATCCACTATTAGAAAAAATCCAAAATAATTAAAAGTATATAATTATTTCTTGATTTTTATAATTTCTATTATTATTTTATTTATAATTTTAATATCCTTTCTAGACTTCTCTTATAATTTATAAAAGATAATATCCCGTTTTAATTTAATTATAATTATTATAAAACTTTTCGGGAATTTAAGAGATATCTAATAAAGATTTCTATTCTTCACTATTATAATTATAATCTAGAGACTATACTTGAAACTAATATTTTAAATAGAATTATTACTAATATACTCTTATAATTATATTCCGATAGTAATTAATATTCTATTAATTATTTCTTAAAGATTATAACTCCTTTCGAATTTAATTACCAAATCTATAATAAGAAAATATTCACTATTATATAATTCTTTAACTATTAGAAACCGGAATTATAAAACAGTCTTTAATAGATTAAAGTCTATACAAATTATAAGACTTTTGAATACTTTATAACTATAAAGTAATTAAATAATCACTAGATATATTAAATAGAATTATTAATAGAATACTCTTTTATAATTATATATTAATTAAAAAAAGATAATACTAAAATGGATATTCTCTCTAGAAGAGAATAAGACTTTAAACTCTCTAGAGAGTTTAAAGTTTATCTTTATATAAAAGCCTTATTCTAACTAGATCAAGTGGACTTTCAGATCCAAGAAGTTATAAAATTATATATTCTAGATCCAGTATTATACAAATTGACTTTATTTATTAATCACTTACTTATTACTAATTATATAATAAACTCCTTATAGGCCTTGAGAAAGTAAATTGAATATAAAGAGAGAGACTTTATTCTTGTAAATAGATTATTCCTTAAAAATAGATAACTAGTTATATTCACGGATAATACTAATAAAGTCTTAATTATAGATCTAATCCGTGAAGTTTATAATCAGATCTTTTTTATTTATCCCGAATAATCCAAGATTATTAGAATTCTAGACTAGAAGTATTATTGAATAAGACTTAATATTAGTATAATCTAATATATACGGAATTACTATTCTTATAAAAGAGTATATATATCTAGAGATTATATACTTGAATTACTATATTCCTTACTAGTTTCCAATTACTTTTAATAATATATTATTATAGATTTCAAGTCTTTTCTAATTAATAAATACGGATATAATATAGTATATATTATAATTAATTAATTAAATAAATAAAATACTTTTATTCCTTATTATAAGATAATAATTATAAAGAATATAATATAATTATATATATTATATATTTATTACTATTATAGAATTCCTTAAACTATTATTTTAAACTATAGACTCTAATTCATTTCGGATTTCTAGAATAAATTCTATTATATTTTAAATATTTGCCTTTAAATAATAGATTTAAAGGTTAGATTTTCGCTGAGTACACCCCTCTAGAACAGGGGTTTTTACTGATAAGGGACGCTAAAGTCTTGGCAAAAAAAGATAAGGTTTCTGCAAGATTGGTGGCGTGAATCTCCTGTTTGGGCCTAGTATGGGCCCTTAGGCCAATAAGAGCCCTTAAATCCAAGGGGGTAATCTCCTGTCTTTAAAATCACGTTCTTATTTAATATACTAGTATTTAATAAGTGATGTGATATTAGTCTAATTTAAATTATAGACCTGAACTAAGCCTATTTATGAAAAATAAAATCACGTATTTAGCCTTATTATTAAGGAAGTTATAATTTTTTAAAAATTTAAACCCGATATTGAGATTTTGAGATACAGTTATAATGATGTCATTGTGTAAGGTAGGAATACCAAAATCACGATTTCCATCACTTATTTAAGACTTAAAATACCGCCTCAATAAACGGCATTATAAGGATTTCATTTAACTGGTAATTTGGAGCTAATTGATGGGCTACTAGGGAAAAAAATTGCACGTGATTTAGACCATTATTCGTGATAATTTAATTTTTTAAAAAATAGATGCGGAAAATAGGTGCGAAATGGGTGCACGGGAGTTATATAAGTGCGGCGGCCTTAAATTTAAGGGTCTTTACCATTTCCACCACTTGTTTAATACTTAAAATGCCACCTTAATTAAGTGTCTTACAGGGATTTCGTTTGACTAGTAATTTAGGCCTAGTTAATGGGTTGTTAGGAAAAAAGTTTACACGTGATTCAAACTGTTATTCGTGATAATTTAATTTTTTAAAAAATGGGTGCGGAAAATGGGTGCGAAATGGGTGCGAAATGGGTATACGGGAGTTGTGTAGGTGCGGCGGCCTTAAATTTAAGGGTCTTCACGATTTGTATCACTTATTTAACACTTAAAATGCCGCATTAATTAAGTGCTTTATATGGATTTCATTTGACTAGTAATTTGGGCCTAGTTAATGGATTGTTAGGAAAAAAAATTGCACGTGATTCGGACTATTATTCGTGATGATTTAATTTTTTTAAAAATGGGTGCCGAAAATGGGTGCGAAATGGATACGAAATGGGTGCACGGGAGTTGTGTAGGTGCGGCGGCCTTAAATTTAAGGGTTTTCACGATTTGTATCACTTATTTAACACTTAAAATGCCGTATTAATTAAGTGCTTTATATGGATTTCGTTTGACTAGTAATTTAAGTCTAGTTAATGGGCTACTAGGGGAAAAAAATACACGTGATTTAGACTATTATTCGTGATAATTTAATTTTTTTAAAAATGAGTATAAAAAATAAATATAAAATGAATATACGAGAATTATATAAATATAATAATTTTAAATTTAAGGATTTTTATAATTTTTATTATTTATTTAATACTTAAAATATTATCTTAATTAAATATTTTATAAGGATTTTATTTAATTAATAATTTAAGTCTAATTAATAAATTATTAAAAAAAAAGTTTATATATAATTCAAATTATTATTTATAATAATTTAATTTTTTAAAAAATAAATATAAAAAATAAATATAAAATAGATATAAAATAAAATTATATAAGTATAATAATCTTAAATTTAAGAGTTTTTATAATTTTTATTACTTATTTAATATTTAAAATATTATATTAATTAAATGCCTTATATGGATTTTATTTAATTAATAATTTAAACTTAATTAATAAATTATTAA